>JAJJMA010199553.1:0-30578 GCA_023529015.1 Papaver nudicaule | reverse complement strand
CTCATCTTTGAGCATGATTCATCACTTCGTGCCGCCCTGACAAGCTTGCCAATAGCCTCATATGAGAATGGCAAACTGGAGCAATTTCTGCATCGGTGGATGAAAAATAGCGAACATAAGAATTTCTGGTTGACCATGTTCCCAGAAAAAAGATACTTCTTTTCTATTCGAGAAACAACGAGCACGACTGAAGTGGCTATACATACAAATCTATTTACGGATCTATATGCTTCGATTGGAACAGGAAGTTCCAGAACAGGCGGCTGGTATACGACCCTAATGAAACTGCCTTTTATCTTTTGTATTCGGATAGGATTTCTGTTGGCTTCGTCGGGAGGCTCGCGTAGTTTGAGAATTCTCCTCAAAAAGGAGAAGTTGCATTGGAATCGAGAAAGGTTAGTTCAGAATTGCGACCAAGAAAAGGGATGCGCGTGCTAACGCGCAACGCTAGGAGCCCTTGCTTCTTGGAGTCGATGTTACGCGGCGTTCAGTCGAGAAGTAAATGATTTAGAAGGAATAAGTAAGAAATTGAGACGACTCTTTCTTGAACTATTCCATAAACAGATCTTCCCCTCTACGCCAATCACGAGTTTTTATCTATTCCTCTCGTATATCGTCATCACGCCCTTAATGATAGGTTTTGAAAAAGACTTTTCATGTCATTCCCATTTAGGTTCGATTCGGATCCCTCTGTTGTTTCCTTCTCCAACCGAACCTTTTCCTCGAAATGAGAAAGAGGATGGTACACTGGAATTGTATTACTTAAGTGCTTATTGTTTGCCAAAGATCCTACTTCTACAATTGGTAGGGCCGGGTTATTCAAATAAGTCGTGTTTTCTGTGGTTTTCCTATGTTGCAACTTCTGTACCAATTCGATCGATCCAGAATGGATCGGCTAAAAATTCTATTAGGGAGCCCGGTCTTGAGTCTTCTGTGTGGTATTCATTCTCGTTCGACTCTTGGAATTACATCTAGCAGTGGTTGGAACAGCTCGCAAAATTCAACGACTTCACCTACTTCATTACCCCTAACCGTTTCCCGTACCTCTATTGAAACATAATGGTTTCATGTTCTTTCATCGATTGGTTATTCCTTTCTCTTCGTCTCTCTTTTTCCCATTTTGGTCTCGATTTGTTCAAAAGATTGAAGAGCCACCCAAGAAGACGGAGCGCTAAGCGCGCAACGGCATCGCGGGAGGTCGCTCATCCGTTGCTTGTAGGCTCCTACCGTTGCGCGTTAGCACGCGCATCCCTTTCCTTGCTGGGTTCCAGTTTCTTTGGGCAAGGCAGTAATGGTACTCACTCGATGTTGTTCTAGCAGCTTTCGGCTTAAGTGAGTTCAGTGCTAGAAATATTGAATGACGATGTTAGAAGTCGTGTATGGGTGTCTGATATACTGTGTAACTGGTGAGCGGGTAAGGGGCAATTGACTTAACTCAATTGAAATCGTAGGTCTCGGATTCTATTCCCTTTGTTAGTTTATAAAGATCTATCGCTATTTTATTTTCTCTTTCCGCTGCTGCTTCGCGAGGTTCCGTCTTTTGAGAATGGATTTACTGGATCAACGCTGTAAACGATGATTCCATTGCAGTGGAATAAATTGAACAACTGATTACTGACGCAGAAAGGAGACCTAACACGAGGTCTCAGAGCCTCCCTAGACTACGTGTTCTGGGTGAAAGAGACCCTTTAACGTTTCAGAGAATGCCGAATTGAGACAGCGAGCTCACTCCTCGTGATTTTTATCCCGAGAGAGGTAGAACGAAGATAACGACTCCCTGGCGACAGCCTCAGAACGGAGCAAGTCAAGGCTTATATGCTGCTCGATCTTTCTTGACGGCCTCAGAACGAGATTATGAAAGAGTGGCTGCAATATCAAAAGAAAGACCTCACTTACTCGCCCTGATATTCAAACTGTTCAAACGTGGGCTGTTTTGGACCTACCCAAAGCAATCAAAATCTTTATTACCGTCTCAGGGTCAAGGGGAAAACCCCTTCACAACACTGCCGACGAAAAAAAGACTTCCTGTGCATGGTCTAATCTCAGCATTGATCCTTAAGCAGCAAGCTCATAACTTAGAGCTGACTTAATCGCTTTCGAATGAAACTTAGGATACAATCGTGAACATTCCACCGATCAATCAAAAGTTCTGCTAGGTTCTTAGTAGCTCTACCTTCTTCTTTACTTCATTTAGTTTTTAGTCTCTTTAATTGCAGGAAGTTCTCCAAAAGTATGAAAGGCTGGAGGACTTTGGAAAACTATTATATACTACTCGATTCTTCTTAATATGACCTCCATCTAAAAAGAGGTCCATATTGTGTATAACATCGGTCACCCTTCGATACGCGTCGCTACGATGAGTACCGGCGCTCATCTGATTATGGTCATTGGCATACTGGGTTGGGTCTAACGCCTTTCCCTTAGGATAGAACACAAACCCCTTATTTTATGTCGGTTCTCCAATAAGGGTTCAAAGCGGATTTGGCGGCACGGGGTGGATTCTCGGGAATATCTATCCGATAAAAGCGCTTGCTCTATCTTTTTATCCATTAAAAATTGGGTTTCTACTACCACCTGAATCATCGAATGACTCAACTTATTTTTGCTAAAAGAGTTGTGGAGAGTAAACCTCTCTTCTAATTCGTGTTTCCTGACATGATCAGGAAGTAGCGAAACGTTACTGTCGAGAGCTGGCGGGACTGAGCTCGATGCGCCTTCCGTTAAGGGCGAGGCAATGAGCAGGTTTTTTTTACCTGGAGAATCAACAGACATACAATTGTCTCCTGGAAGGTCAAAAAAGGTTGTATTAAAGTTTCTATCGGTTAATAACATCGTAATTGCACCTGCCAGTACCGGGAGGGATAATAAAAGGAGGAAGGCTGTCACTAGAACGGACCACACAAAGAGGGGTAATTTATGCATAGTCATTCCAGGTCCACGCATGTTGAAGATAGTGGTTATAAAATTGATAGAACCTAAAATCGATGAAATACCAGATAGATGAAGACTAGAAATTGATAAATCAACTGCTCCTCCAGAATGACTGGTAATACCACTTAAGGGAGGATAGACCGTCCACCCAGTATCACTACCTACTTCGACTAAGGCTGAGCTCAATAGGAGCAAGAGACTTGGTGGAAATAACCAGAAATATATATTGTTTAGTCGTGGAAATGCCATGTCAGGTGCACCTATCAGAATGGGAACAAACCAATTCCAAAATCCACCTATCATCGTCGGCATAACCATAAAAAAAAATCATTAAAAAAACGTGAGCCGTAGTTAAAACATTATAGAGTTGATGATTTCCACCCAGAATTTGATCACCGGGTCGTGCTAATTCCATACGAATCAGTACTGTGAAACATGTTCCCATCACTCCAGCAATGGCGCCGAAGATGAAATAGAGAGTACATATATATTTATGGTTAGTGGAGAAGAGTCATCGATTCATATTTGTCATAAAATAGAGATTGAATGATTCCCCCTAGACAGACATTTGTAGGAGTTGCGAAGAAGAAAACTGTCTTTTTTTGTTGAAAGAATAAGTTTTGTTGGTTGGTTTACCAACGGAAAGAATGGGAAAAGGATGAAGAAAAAGGAAGAAATGGCAACTGAACTTCGTCTTTGATTTTGTAACTCCTCTCTCGTTGAATGCTATTAATGAATTCCACGAAAGAAGATACTTATTTCTACGATATTAGTTGTGATATCTACTTATTGCAATTAGTTATATTAAAATGTAAGTATACTAGCTAGCGATATCACTTAGTGGCAAACTCCTTGAGTTTTTCTTTTTTTTTAAGGAATGCAAGATTAACTCATAGGCGAGGGTCCATCTACCCTAAGAATCTATGACTCAAAGAAGGGCGTTAGGAGATATACAAGCGGAGATATACATGGCATTTCCTACTTGTGAAGTGGCTTAGTCTTCCTCTCTTCGAACTTCTTAGGAATCGATCTGTTCCACGTTAACTAAGATGAGAGAAGTGCACTCGACCGAAAGTAATCTTCGCCCACATACCACTATGTTGTTCCGCTGTTTCTGATGGTAATGTATCAGTCCGAAGAGCAATGATGACTAATTCTGGATCCTCTCTCATAGCATTTATGGATCTATGCTTCCTCTTTCAAATGTGGGACAGATGGAATTCTTTGAAAGGTTAAAAACGTTAAGCATAACTTTGATAAAAACTTGCACCTTTTAGTTTGTATGGGCGCATCTCACTCTATCTGCACCTCTACGCTGGATGGTCGCAAAGTTGGATTTATTCACATATTTCCGCGGGCAAAGAGCTACGAGTGATGTCGCCTCCTTTCCTGTATTACCCGTATCACTTACCAATAGCCACTACGAAGAATATATAATTTTTGGTCCCTCACTTCCCGACAACTGCTAGAATAAAGAAGTTGCAACCACCTTCCCGGCGAAGCAGAAAACAAAAGCGCGTAATTTATAAGACTATCTCGGGCGACCTGCGGGCATAGACCTCTAGTTTCTTAGTAGAGTCATTTCATCCCGGATTTTGATCAATAAAGAATTCATCAACCTCCTAAACTCAAACTCTAGTCCCATAAGCTGATCTCTGCGACTAAAGAGCCGATATGTGACGTAGTTACATAAATGAAGAGACAGCAGATATGCGAGATTCAACCGATATGCAACAGTCCTAGTACATTGTTAGTTGTGGTATAGCTCTTAGTAAGGCGAAGAACAGTAGCGGTCTTAACTTTTCCTGTTACAGAATAATCGAATCTGAGCGCTGTTCATGGCACATTTAACGATGCTAAATAATATCGATTCTTTCACCAGTTTGCTCTTTCGACTCTTCATGGTTTGCTGTCAAAAGAAAATAGGTTGTTCCGAGGTATAAGAAGAGCTGCTAGTCACAAGTGAGGGAAGGAACCTCTAAGAGCTGATTCAAGTGCTTGCATCCACTAGATTCATCGTTTACCTGAATCGCTGCCAAATAAGTAGCCTCTCTCTTCTTATCAGCTGTTACAGTGGAGATTTTGACTTTTCTTTATCCATTACAACTGTCTAATCTAAACAATCGATATTGCGATATGAGTCTGGCAGTAGCCCTTTTTTCAAGCAGAGCTTTTCGGAATCGAACTTAGCGATCCTGGGAGGGGGAAAGAAGATCAGACTCGGTTGACTTACTCACTGTCGGCGTATTCTCCAGCCCGAGTTAGAATTATAGACTATGGCTATTTTCAGCCGAATGCAAGGAGTGAGATTCTTGATACATTCTGCCTTTGAGGTTATTCCCACCCCGACCCAAGGATGTGAAGCTCTTAACCGCTGTTTGGCTGCTAGACTTTCTAACTGTTGAAGGCTCGAAGAACTGAGTGTGAAAGACTAAGGTGGCTGGATTACATAGTACTTGTGTTAAGGTTTGATGACGCTCGACTGATAAGGAGAGGAAGTTAGCTCTTTTCTTTCGAAAGCTTGAGTGGTGCCCTTTTTTTTCTTCTAATTGGTTTGGTGGCGTGCTTTCGCACAAAAATGATGCTTTTAGCTGAAAGGATTGAGCCTAGACATTGCATTCATAGAGATGAGTGTCATGGTGTTCCCCGCCTAGGATGTCTTGCTTTGAATAAAACTAGTTGATGAACCAAGCACTAGAGGATACTTGACTTCTGATCCTTGTTTTCTTTTCTATGGCTATAGGTCACAAAGATAGAGGAAGAAGAAGGGGCAAATCGAGACTAGAGGTCACCAGCCTATCGAACCAAAGGTTGACCAGTCACTTTTGTTCTTGCAGAATGAGACCCCAAATGAATGCTTACCAGTTGAAGAGAGCCGCTCTCTTGCGAGAAGGCTCAAAATAACTGTGGGATATAAGAGTTAATTTCCTTGATTTGTTGTCTTGGATGCCCTGCGGAATATATTCCTGTTCATGGATTAAAGAAAATGTGCAAAAGCTCTATTTTCCTCTGCCATTCTATGAGTCTCTTCTTTTTAGCTTTTGTGTATGGCATCGCCACTCCCTTTGGCAACATCCACTAATTCAGAACTTAATTTAACCATATTTCGACCCGGACGTTTTCGGGATGCTCCTAATAACCAACGAATGGCAAGTGCTTTTCCTTGTGTAGATCCTATTTCAATGGGAACTTGATGAGTCGATCCGCCTACACGTCTTGCTTTTAGTGCTATATCGGGAGTTACTCCACGTATTACTTGACGTAAAACGGATAATGGATTTGTTTCTGTCTTTTGTTGAATCTTTTTCAGGGTTCGATAGATAATTTGATAAGCCAATGATTTTTTTCCGTGTTTCAGAATACGGTTAACCAACATGTTAACTAATTGATTACGAGGATTGAATTTTGCAGTTTTTTCATCTGCAGTACCTCGACGTGACATGAACGTGAAAGAGGTTCAAGAATAAGTTTTCATTTTATAAGGACTAAAATTCCTTATTTTGGCTTTTTGACCCCATATTGTAGGGTGGATCTCGAAAGATATGAAAGATCTCCCTCCAAGTCGTACATACGACTTTCATCGAATACGACTTTCTACAGAATTATATATGTATCTATGAGATCAAGTATGGAATTCTGTTTACTCACTTTAAATTGAGTATCAGTTTCCCTCCTTTTCCTGCTAGGATTGAAAATCCTGTATTTTACATATCCATACGATTGAGTCCTCGGGTTTCCGAAATAGTGTAAAAAAGAAGTGCTTCGAATCATTGTATGGACTCGGGCCTGTTCTAAAAAAGTCGAGGTATTTCGAATTGTTTGTTGACACGGACAAAGTCAGGGAAAACCTCTGAAATGATTTCAATATTGAACCTTGGACATATAATAGTTCCGAATCAAATCCCTTTAGAAAGAAGATCTTTTGTCTCATGGTAGCCTGCTCTAGTCCCCTTACGAAACTTTCGTTATTGGGTTAGCCATACACTTCACATCTTTCTAGCGATTCACATGGCATCATCAAATGATACAAGTCTTGGATAAGAATCTACAACGCACTAGAACGCCCTTGTTGACGATCTTTTACTCTGACATCATCTAGGGTTCCTCGAACAATGTGATATCTCACACCGGTCCTTAACCCTTCCTCCTCTTACTAAGACTACAGAATGTTCTTGTGAATTATGGCCAATACCAGGTATATAAGCTGTGATTTCAAATCTAGAGGATAATCTTACTCTGGCAACTTTACATAAGGCAGAGTTTGATTTTTTTGGGGTGATAGTGGAAAAGTTGCCAGATAAGTCACCCTTACTGTCACTCTACAGAACCGTACATGACATTTTCACCTCATACGACTCCTCGTTCAACTCTTTCGAAGTCATTGGATCCCTGTTCGAGAATCTCCTCCCTTCTTCCACTCCGCCCCGAAGAGTAAAGGCTTCTTCGTGTAAAATCGAAGTCTTGAAATCCCAGGCAATGAAAGTGGGGAAGCCAGCCAACGAGAAGGTATTGGGTCATGTCATGGTTGTCGAAAGCGAAGATAGACTTGCTTAGTTGCCACTTCACAATTCAATAGTAGGATCTAAGAGCTTGGTAGTTAGAAAATAGAAGAAGGAGATGAGCAGGAGAAGGACTAGACCCGATTTGTCATAAATTAGAGTGACTGTCCTTTCCTTCTCCAGTAAAGAGAGGAGTAGTAAGAGCTGGGCGAAAGATAGGCGTTGGCACTGGATTCGCTTCGTTCGTATTAGTTCTTCGGCATCTTTGGTGCTGCTTTCCCAAGTCAGGAGGTAAGGGAGTTTACTTACTGTCTTGTCCCACAAGGCAGGGAGAGAGCCTTTTCACATTTTTTCTAGGTTAGTGTAAGATCTTGGTAACCAATTGCAAAAGAGGAGAAACCCAAGAAGTTTGATCTCTCGATCCTACATTTAGACTTATTTACTGATGCAATTTTTTGAAAAAAACATCTGTACTAGCTTTGACTGTGATATGTGGTTAGAGCTTTTCCCGATTGTGTCTCTCCTAAAAAGGGAGCTCCCAATACGCATTCTCTTACCTTGATAATTCAGAAAAAAAATGTAGAAATTGGTTATAGTTGAGATGACTAAAACTGATGATTGAAAACTTGTTTGAAAATTTTAATGAAGAAAAAATCCTCAGATGACAGGTTTTGAAAAGGAAAGTAAAGACTTGATGTAAAGACTGAAACGTTTCAAAATCACAAGTTCACAAACATACTACAACCCTTGTCATTAGACATCATGAATTCATTACGAAATCGCGTAGTACTTTGAAAAATACAAGGAAAGTTGCGAATACTCTTAGAATGCATGCGAAAATGTAAATCAGTAAAAATCGACCAAGGTTAGCCAAAGAGGAAAAAAGAAAAAATTTACCAATTTTCTCGGGTAGAGCTACGTGACTTCAGTGGAATTCGTCTTCCCTTATGTCAGCGCCAAAATGTAGTTGCTAGAAATACCAAACAACACGCCCAATTAACAAAAACACAAGTAGAGATGACCAAATGAGAGAGAAGACATAATGTTATTGATAATGGGTAATAAGAGATGAGATGATCCTTTCCTTGAAGGATATGGACCCCTATTTATAGAGGTGAGAATCTAGGTTCCTATATAATAGGGAAAAACATGTATGCCCTAGAAGGTTCCTAGAGATTACATAATATAGAAGGTTACTAGAAGGTTCCTATGCATTACTTGGAATCTACAATACTTGGGGGTTACATAATACTATAAGGATCCTGCTTAGGTTAGGTGTTGAGCGGAGCTGCTGAGCCGAGGTCCTGCGCGGAGTTACTGAGCTGGAGACCGGAGCCGGAGGCGATGCGTTGGATTTGCTGAGCTGGAGGTTCTTAGGTTTTTTGGTAAATCCCAAATTGTATTAAAAAAAATTAAATAGTGACATGATTATGTTACATAGAAGCAGCTTCAAGAAAAGAAACATTGTGTCCCAAAAACTTGTAAGCTACGGGAAACGATAATAAGGTAATAAGGAAACTCATTGGCAAGTAAGAAATCAGGATGCCCAACAAAATTGTTGCTAATCCCTTCTTTTAAATCACAACCCCTCTTTGCCATACTATCCGTCGCAAAATCTGTTGTTCTTAGGAGACATATGAAATATGGTACCCACAATAAAGATGACAAACTTATTTTTTACTGGAACCAAATATGGAAAATGGATAGATCCCGAACCATTGGAAGTGTGCTCATGGAATTTTTCCAACCATTGAAAGGATTGGAAGTATTCTCAATTAAATTGATTCGGTATGCAAAAGCGGCAACAATGGCCATTGCTCATATTTTCATGGAATGACTGCCCAATCTGTCTGGAATTATTTTCTTGACATTGAAAGCTTTCTATGTGGAAATTACACTGACTTCAACAACTTGTTAAATTCTTGGTTTTCTAATCCTAATATCACATGGATTTGGTCAATCGTCTATGTCTGTACTTGCTGGTTCATTTGGAAAGCCAGATGTGAGCTAATTTCCAAAAAGACTGCCATGAATGCTTATGACACAATCATAATCAAAACCACACCCTTAATAACGTGTCTTATCAAAGAAACAATAGTCTTCATGAAAATGCTATTGAGTACAACATTCAGAGGGACTTTGACTTCACCATAAGGATACACAATCTTCATGATTTAGGTGTGGATTATTCATACATTGGCTTGATGCTTTAAATTTTGCAGGTAAGTGTGTTGGAACAAGAGGTCAATCTTGCAGCTACAATGGAAATGGACCAGAAGCACAAGCAGAGTTAACTTTCAGATGGGCTGAAAATATGGGAATTGCTGGTATTATATTTGAAGCTGAAGACAACACCACTCCAGGAACTCTGAAGACGATGTATGCAATTGCAGTCCAAGGGAGATTCACTCTTAGTTACCATGATAACTTAAGATATGATCTTATTAACCTTGTTTTGACTAAGTTAAAAACCATTGATATACAATATAATAGTATGTAAGAGGTCGGTTGCAACCTCGTATTTTAATTGGCAGAGACCGAAGTTAAGTAGTCTCTTTAAGTGTCCTGAGGGTACTTGTCATGCCCCGATTCGGCAAGTAGGATTCGCCAAATGGAATATAAGTAATGGTTTGTCCTTTCCTAATACCGAGGCCTTTTCAAGCATAATTAACTCAGCAGTTGGAAAAAACTTTGCAATTAAGCGTGCTCGGGCGGGAGGGTCCAGAAGCTGCTGCTGGATGAACGTAGCAGTGCCCGTTGAAAACCCCAGATGGGTGACCTCCGGGAAGCTGCTGCTGGATGAACGTAGCGGTGCCCGTTGAAAACCCCACACTGCCGGATGACCGCAGTGGCTAAATGGGGAAAGTATCGGTGGAGGGACGGGTCGTTACAATACTGATTTACCAGTGCTATTAATAACTCAGATTTGTTGATTGTTGCTTGAGTAGGCCTTATGTGTTTTTTTCTAATAAAAAAGTAATCCCTAAGAAATTATTATGAGAGTTTATTCGAAAAAAATAATGTGAGAGTTGAGGTGTAATTTGAAAGGAGTGAAATGTTATACGAAGTTCAAAGAGAACCGTTGAATATAGCCGTCGAACGACACAGCATCAACCACACGACACGATATCAATCGTTCAACGACAAATGGGCTACACTGTAGAACTCTAGTTGCGCGACTATCTTCTTCCACACTGTACAATTTGACCATGTATGGGCCGTTTGTTGATTGCATGTTTGGATACACACTCTAGTCGCGCGACTATCTTCTTCTGGAAAAATAAAAATCACAAGTGCTTTTGCATCCAAACAAGCTATTAGTCCCATGGTGACTCAAAATAAACAGATCTTTGCTCAAAGTGCGGCCACACCACCAAAGCCATGATGGAAGGCGAGCAAGTACTAGGGATGATCTAGCTTGCTCATACATATTTAGGGCAACTCTACCTCGCTGATACTACTACACTCACTCGGATGACATGTTTCCCCTGGTACTAATTTTGTAAAAGCGCGGGAAACTGGAATATTTTCAATGGAGAACTCGTTGATTCAGCAGATTTGTCAAAATGTAAGTTCTTACTTTCGAATCTGAACCCTAAATCCCCCTATTTTGATTTTAATTTCATTTTCTGTTTGGCTATTTTTGCCATAACTTTTACAATTTTATTCTTGATTTTGGTAGTTAATATGTTCAGCAATTCAAAGGTGTCGGATGTCTGAAAATCCATGTAGATTATCAATACTCCTTAAGATCTCTCCAGATTCGGATCATCAGATCATTCAGATTTCAAGTAAGGATTTCACCTTCCTATGAATTTATGGTAGGATTATGGAGAGGAATCTGATCTACTTGAAAATGTAAGTTGTTTAATTGAAGCACAAAACTAGGTCGATTAAATAACTGGAATTCGTTAATTTCGTGTTGTTAGTTTCAGATACTGGTGTTGGAAGTTCCTTGGTGGAGTTTCAAGATTTGCATTACAAAGGGAATCGACTTTGTGGTGATAAATGGGGTGAGTACGATGTGTGAACTGTAATTTGCTAGAAATTTTTGTCGTATTTGTAAAAGTGTAGTATCCACAAACGGAGCCATTTTGACATGTCAATTTTATGTTGTGTTCTTTACGCTTGCTCTTATGTAACCTCTTGCATTGTCTCTCAGATGGAACGGTTGACATCACAACTACAAGTAAGTCTTTGTTCTTACTGTTGGTATATGTATTATGCTGTTTCATTTCACGAAGAATGTAAAGAAATTGGGGTTTGCTTGTAGTAGGAGTGCATAAGAATGCTTGCAATCCTGTAGTTGATAAGTATTCCTGCCATTTTCCATGCATAATTTCAGGCATTGCTGATGAAGAAATATATCATTACAAATTAACATTGAAGGAACGTGTCGGCGCAAAAAGGCTGACAAGGTTGTCTTCAACCCCAAAAAAAGGTGCAAAGCTCAGGTAAACATATTTCCACCACTTTTTAAGACTGTTATTTTCGTAGATCATAGATTATTACTCCTTGAACTGATTAATTTTTTTTTCCAGTGGAACCGAAGTATCCCTGTCCACAAGTGAAAGCATTGACAACTTAGTCCGAGGCTTTACTTGCTTCCTTAAAATGGTAAGATCTACTATCACAGCACAGTAACATTGAAATGAAATGACGAGTTTACGACATTTTACTATAAAACCTTGAGTAGCTACGAAACAATTTGGCAATTTATCTGTCTTAAATCTTAACATGTAAGAGACTGGGTGCTCATACAAGGCCAACAGTCAAAATTTAAAGCATGCCAACGTTTTGGCATGATTCCTGATATACTTGTATGATGTTCTTATTCTGCTACTCATATAAGTGAGGTGCACCCTGATGGCATCCAATAAGTTACGCTATCGTTGCACACACTAGTAGAATAGCACCTACACAAGGATCCGTCCATTATTCAAGCCATAATAATTGCGCCATCTGATATCAGTAAGAACAGTGAAAGATGTTTCTGAAGTTGCAAGGAATAACTGTATAATGGTTATTTGAATTTTCCTAAGATGATTAGGGCTACTGTAGATAAAAGAGGATAACAGTATAATCGTTGTTTTGCTGACCTAAGAATCCTAATCATAGTCAAGTTCTCTACTTTAGACTAAGATTTTAGGTAGCGCGTTGCTACTTATTGTGTTTTCCTACTCATTTACAGGGTACAATTTTTGTTGTTTTTCTTCAGGTGATTGTCCTAAAAATCGATGTAAGTTCAGGGTACTGCAGATAAATATTTGGGGTTAACTCTGCTTGAATATACGTATTTTGTTTTCCTTTCCTTTTCTTTCTTTTACTCTATGATTTCCATATTACTATGAAACATAGTTCTCTCAGTAAGATCCCTACTTCCCTTATCCTATGCTATTTGGTATATGGATATCAGACCTATTTATTACTTCTTTTCTTGGATTGTAAGATACAGAAAATTAATCTGGCTGTACTCATTCTCCAGAAGGTAGCAGTTGAATTGCTTGTTGCATGTGCCACCAGTCTTATACCTAGCTGTGAAACTCTTTTTTTGGCAAGTGGAGACATTCTTGCACCTTATTCGATGTCAAATATTGAACGTTTAATCTCTGGCTTTGAGGACCATGTTCTTAAGCATGGGAGCAATTTGGATAAGGAATGCGAGTCTTGTTTCTCGAGCAGGTAAAACATCTAATTCCTTGAAACTTGAAAGCTGCAAATAATAACTTTTGGTTAAGTTGTTTGAAAATTTTAATTTTAAGATCGATCTTCGACTTATCAGGTCAGTTCCTGTTTTATGCCTATTTTCTGAAATTTTAATCCCTTGTTTTACGTATTTTGGTGCTTTCTCAACACTTTGAGATTTTACATCAAGTCTTATCAACTTGAAGATAGTTTTACGGGTAAAAGCCTCTGAGAATCGTGCATTTGAAATTCTGCATCGTCTAGAGTAGCAATAGGTCAAGTATTGTTCCTATTAGACCCGTGAAACTCTGCATCGTCTTATAGTAATTAATAGAATAAGAGGATTTAGAAACTGTACGAATTTGTAGAAACTCATATCCCGTTGCAATTAAAATAGGAAATATATAATGAACAGCACCAGGTTTGAAGAAGAGTTAGGGAATTAATTTGTGTATCAGTCAAACCACCTTAACATTTTGTAATTTGATACCGGATTGGCTGAGTCGGTGCTGGAGTCCACCTCTCATTTGTGGAATTATGAGAAGTTTGGATTTTCCTGCGTATCTCAATACTATGACGTTGAGTGGATTATTTCCAAGTATTTGTAAGGTACTGAATTCTTATTGGCGTAGACAGTACCATCCTGCTCATTGATCATTGTTGTCTGTGTGAAAATGCAATAAATTTTTAATCTAGCTATCGCATAAAGAGTGTAGCTATAAATTGAAGAACTGCATCATAAGCCCTCTCATGCAGATGGAATAAGATGATCTCTACTATGTTTAACTCTTTCCTTACAGAGATTATTTGAAGGTCGGGAGTGGAGTTGCAAGCAGCACAGAGAGCCTCAGAAATACTGGGCAGGTCCTCGAAGCAGTGATAATAATAACAGAACTGCCAGAACAACCTAGTCCTTCATGCCTGATAACCTGCGGCACAACAACAAAGGTTAATGTCATGTGAATCGTTGTTTTTATTTTCTCCCTTTTCGCATTGTATTTTGTGCAGTAATTGATACAGGTGGTATTTTTGTCATTCTGTAGTCTGCGTTGACATATGCCATGAGGCTTCTTGTTGTCACCTCTTTCAGAAAAAATAAGAAGATTTTGTTGATTGTTAATGCTTCTTTGTCAACTTTAGGTGTATTTAATAGTGCTCTGAATTTTGAAAGATGCATGAGACCTTAACGGAGATAGTAAAACAAAATCAAAAGATCAAGCACTCATGAATGGAACTTGGAATTACCAATTGGGAGCATAAAAATATTTGTTGAGTTCAACTTGCACGAAATATTTATAATCTCTGCAGAACAAGCTTTCATAAGAGTAGAAATACAATCAATTTTCGAATAAGATTTAACATATTTCTGCAATAATATGAATATTGTCTTACAGAGTAAGCATTTTTCAGGTCTTATATTTCCAAGATTTTACTCCATCCTCAATCCCTCTGATACCTATGAATGCATTGACAAGTGTTGACTGGAAAAGCTATGGTTTGAGCTTGAAAGCAAATGTTCTGGATGGAGAAGGGCAACTGGTGCTAGAGTGGGAGAACTTACCACCATTCACTCGTGTTGACATTGCCATCCACAGCTACCACAAAAAATATCCTTTACTGTAACCCAGAACAATTATGATTGCATGATGCCAAGGGTTCATTTCTGGTTCATGAAATTGTGCATGTGTTCCTTGACAATTCATTAAGATCATGTTTCCACAAGCACGACCAAAGAGTCATTCTGAACGAAAACTAGTAAAGAAAGCAGTTAAGCTTGCTTTGGATGATATGAAGGAGAAATTTTCAGGAGTTCTTCTCAGTGCACAAGCTCTGAAGGTAACTTTTGTACTCATACAATCCATCTGTCTCTCCCAATATATCTATAAACACATGCGCGCACGCGCGCGCACACACCCACATCAAGGCTCACTAAAGTTTCCAACAGTTTTCCAGATTTTTGCTGACAGCTTTTGTTAGAAACCAAATGACATCGTAGTGTTTTTTTTGAACTTCTATATATCGATTTGTTATAACATTTTGTCTGCTATTAGCCATTCCTTTATTATATATGCTACCAAGTTTGAAACTTTGAAGTTTGACATCGATCTGCCTTGATCCCAGATCCGAAACTACGCCCCTGACCTTGCAAAATCAATTGCTGGTCTGATATTGTCATCTAGCGATTTGGATTTCCAAGGGGAATGCATTTCTCTTCTCGAACTGCAGTCTCAAGAGATTAATGAACAGAACGTCGAAAACCACATTAGGGATAAGATTATCAATGTTATAGAGATGAATGACAGGAAGTCGCATAAGAACAAAGAATCTGCACCGTTCCTTTTTGGAGATGATAGCATTCATGATAAAGGGTTCTATGAAGAAGAGAATGGAGGTCAGGATGAATTCAGCATGTTGGATTTTTAACTGCTTTTGTTCTTATCCTGATTTTCTGACAGCACAAGACTTATGAAGTATCATAAACACCTACACAGGTATGCAACCGCAGCCTTGCACATATTACATGTCCCACAATATCTCTAGTTAACAAGTAAAATATTGTTCTCTCTGTTACACATGAACAGAACATTTCATCTAGTTTCTCTGACCTAAGAAATAATAATCGATATGAAAAAGTCACGGCCCCCATTTTTTTTTCCTGATTACTTGAATGTTTATTCATTACAACAACAACAACAAGCCATAGGTCCCAAACAAGTTGGGGTAGCCTAGAAATGAAACCAAATCATCAAATAAATTATGGTTCTGGTATGTGGATTGTAGATTTCCACGCATTTCTGTCGAAGGTCAGTTCTTTGGAAATCCTCCATACCCTCAAATCCCCTTTCACTGCTTTTTTCCATGTCAATCTCGGTCGACCTCTGCCTCTCCTAGTGACTACACCGCGCACTGGTGCCTTTGGAGGTCTACGTTCTATATGTGCATACCACCTCGGTCGGTGTTGGATCTCCTCAATAGGTGCTACTCCAAGTCTCTCATGTATGTCGTCGTTCTTAATTCAGTCTCATCTTGTATGTCCGCAATTCCATTGCAGCATACGCATCTCTGCCACGCTCATCTTCTGAACATGTTGCAGTTTCGTAGCCCAACATTCTGAACCGTACAACATCGCAGGCCTAATCGCCGTCCTATAAAACTTGCTTTTGAGCTTCTGCGGTAATTTTTTTGTCGCATAAAATTCCAGATGCTTGTCGCTATTTCATCCATCTCGCTTGGATCCTATGACGAAAATCCTCGTCAATCTCACCATCAATCTACAATATAGACCCTAAGTATCGAAATTTGTCCCTCATGGGCACTATTTGCCCGTCCAAAGTGACCTCCCCATCCTCTGGCCTAGTGTTACTGAAACCGCATCTCATATACTCGGTCTTAGTCCTACTAAGTGTAAAGCCTTTCGCCTCTAAGGTTTGTCTCCGCAACTCTAGTTGTCTATCTACTCCTACCCCACTCTCATCAATTAACACAACATCATCAGCAACGAGCATGCACCACGGGATTTCACCTTGAATATTCCCTTGTAACTCCATCCATCACCAACGCGAAAATGTAAGGGTTTAATGCCGACCCTTGATGTAGTCCTATCATGAGAGGGAAATCACTAGTTTCGCTTTCGCAAGCTCGAACCCTAGTCACGGCGCCATCGTACATATCCTTGATGAGGGTAACATACTTCGTGGGAACTTTCTTCTTCTCAAAGGCCCACCACATACCATTCCTCGGTACCTTGTTATGTGCTTTCTCCAAATCGATAAGCACCATATGTAGGTCTTTCTTCTGCTCCCGGTATCTCTCCATAAATTGTCTGACCAAAAAGATCGCTTTTGTGGTTGACCTTCCATGCATAAAACCGATTTGATTATGCGTGGCGCTGTTTTAGGTGTAAAACAATAAAGAGAATCTAAGGGGTAAAGTGTGAAGTTGTAATAGTATTCGAGAGGTCAAGATCGAACAAGACTCGCCTAAACCAAGAAATGGTCGTTCGAGTATTGCTTCAGTTACAAGAAGAGGAAATAGGGTTGGTTTAAGGGAGGGAAGCCAAGAAAGATGAGATCAGAAAATTGCTATGATTATTGTGATGTTGTGAATAAAGTTGCTAAAATAATGCTTAAGGAAACAAGAATGGATATTAAGTTCTCACTAGATATTGAATGTTGAATGAGAAGAGTTAATCAATTATCGATGAGATGAACTGATTGTACTGCACTGAATTGATTATGATGAACCTTATATCCAAACTGGTCGAGTGACCTATTTATAGCAATAAAATTCCAACTGATCTCGTAAGAAGTGGAAGAGTGGGAGAGTGGAGAAAGCGAGACCACCTGTTAAGAGTCTTGCGCCTAATAATTATGGAAGACTAACATCCCACTTTCTCATCCCATCTTTCTAGCAACGTTCACACGACTTAGTTTATTTCCCTTCGAGTGATTGTGCCGTTGCAATCACACGTGCCGTAGACCGCCAAGCCAAAACCCTAAAGAATATCCCCCCATGTAACTTACTTGATTCTCATAAGATTTGTTAAGTCAAAGATGACTAAGTGCAATTCGTACCATTTAGTGTGTTGGTAAACTTAGGACTTTGCATGTAAAATAGAGAATTAAGCGATAAGCTTGTGTATCTCTTTTAGGCTTTCTGGAGGTGGGCCATTCCTCTCAGAATGGTCTAAGGATTGAACCGGGCAGTCGCCATTTAGACCAATAAGAATAGTCTAAGGATTGAGCTATGCAATCGCCATTTAGACTGAGGGGATTTGAGCAACCCTCTGTGGCAATGATCAAGTAAATATGACTCTTCATATGCCATAAATATGAGAAATTGGCTTGTGGCATATAATGCACCAATTCCCTGAGTAATAGAGACATATGAATGCCTAAAATAATATAAGTCATAGCCATGAGCCACGATTAAGAAATGTGGCACTGATTATAGAAGCAAGTCTATAATCAAGAGAAAAAGCCAAGTTATGCTAACACAGCGTAGCCATAACCAAAAATGCATGAGCATTGCCAATTCAAGACCCAAAGGTAGGATACATGAATAATAATAAGCTATCTTACATAGCATAATAATCTTAGTAGGAAGTCTACTATTGGATGTATAGGGATGGACCATGGCGTTAGGCCATAGTCAGATTTTTAGACAGTTTGCACGTCCCTTACTCTAAAAATCGCCCAGATCAGCCTATATTTCCTAAAATCATGAATTTTTAGTATGTTATAGAAAACTTGCTGATGAACAACTTTCATGAAGGAAGTTTTTCCTAAATCTTACGGATTAGACCGCATCCATCGTTCTTTACAGTAATTCGTAATCTGTCAGATTTCCGAATTTGATTAGGAAACCAAAACGTTATGGATTCTATAATCAATTAGGATTTGGAATGGTAAAGAAGGACATGCCCTATAAGTAAGGATGACTTAAGAATTAAGAAGTGGGACCATGGCATTAGGCTATGGCCGCGTGATTAAGGGTGGGACTTGGGTTGGGTCAACCCACCCAACCCGTGCCCAACCCGAACATTGGGCGGGTTGGGTTAGGTATTTCAAAATTTTGGGCAACTATGGACATATATTTTACCAACCCGAACTAACTTGGGCAAGCACGGTTCACATATCGCTAACCCAAGCAACCCGAAGAACCCATGGAACTATAAAATAATTTATATAATTATTTTTATTAGTGGTATTATTATTATTTTTAGTATAATGTTTTATATTATTTTTTAATCTAAGAAAGAAAATTTTATTATATTATTGTATTAATTAGAATCTCAAATTCTTTGAAATTTTAGTATAAATGAAGTAAGTAAATCTAATTGTTACCTAGATTTTTCATAAAATATTGATTTTAAACACGCATCATGGGCCAACCCGAAGAACCCGAGGAACCCAAGATACAAGTTGGGCGGGTTGTGGGCACACCTCCATGGGTTCCATGGGCAACCTGGGCTAAGAATTTTTAGTACGGGCATGGCTCGGCCAAACCCTCCAACCCGCCCAACCAACCCAAGTCCCACCCCTACGCGTGATAAAAGTGGGGCCGTGGCATGAGCCACGACCAAGCTACTCCCTCTGTTTCAAAAAAAATAGGCCAGTTTAACTATTTCCTAAAAATTAGGGAACTTATAATTAAACTAAAAATATTTGACTTAAACCTGTTTTTTTTATGATTGGTTTATCGTTGACATGTGTCATGGGTTAACAAAGAAAAAACAAGTTTAAGTCAAATATTTTTAGTGTAATTAAGTTTCCTAATTTTTTGGGAAAAGTCAAACTGGCCTATTTTTTTTGAAACAAAGTGAGTATAAAAGTGGGGCCGACATTAGGCCGGCGCAAACAAGAATGTGGCGCCATGGCCGTGAAAACAATAGGGTGTGGGCCATGGTACTAGACCATGGCCGTGAGATTTAGGTGGAACCATGGTGGCCAATTCTTTTATCCCTATTGTAAATAAATTCATACATGTCCTTGAGCCATCCTTGTCAGATCTCTAAGCCACAACCAACAATAAGCAGATTTTTTTTTTTTTTTTGCAAAGTTAAGAATCAAGATGGCTGATACTGAATCCCACAGTTCTTCACATGTTGGTGATGATGCTGCTTCTAACACAGTTTCAAAAGATATGCCCCATATCAATGATGAATTCGAAACTTATATAAAAAAACTGGATCAATCCGCGATTCTCCAAAATCAAGCTTTAACTCTCGTAAGTAAACCCACTGCTCCAATGGTTATTAATCCATCACGTGTGACCCGTTTCTGTCTCCAGAGAGGTGATTTCAATGCTTCCAAAATCGTTTACTGCTCTCCACAAAAACCAATCGATACATGGACTTTATATGCCCATAAGATGATTGACATCCAAATTGTTAAGCAACTGTTAGAGAAGGCCAGAATCTTCCATGCTGTGAAGAGTTAAATTGTTTCCTTCATAATCAGGGAGAGACGTGGTTTAGCTGCTTTTCTAGCTCGTTGGTGTGGTGGCACAAACTCATTCATATTTGCTTGGGGAGAGCTTGTAATTACATTAAATGATGTAGTTGCGCTCGACTCTCAATTGAGGGCAAGATCGTTATTTCATTGAGCACATCTGAAATATATATATATCCAACTGAAAAACGCTGCTGAGACCACAAACAGAAAAGAAAATGCTTATTCCTCATGGATAGCTTATTGGAAATCTGATGGTGAATGTGCTTCATTATTATTTGTTGCTGCATTCCTTACACTTTGGTTGTCGAAGGATGTCTTTGAAGATCACTGCGACCATAAGAAGCTGAAACTTATGTTCATCCCTTATGCGATAATACTGGCCCAAGGTACACCTCTGCCCATTGGCTCTTTGTTTCTTGGCACATTGTATACACAACTTACTGCCTTGTCAGAACACATGAGAATTTCCAACGACGTCGCTAAAATTGATACATTCATACCCACAAACTTCCTGCAAGCATGGATGTATGAACATTTTCTGATTACGCTCCCAACCTTTCTTCTAAAGAAAAAGCCTTATTAGACCATGCTCGAATCGTACGTTGGATGAATAAATCCACTTCGAAGGATTTTCTTACACTCATGGATAACGAGAAAGCGGTGGTTTTTCGTCCATGGACTTCAATTCCCAGTGGTATGGCTCAACTTCAATCATTTGGTAATACTCCAGTAAAGAATACTCCAATAAAGACTCTTCACCTGAAAGAGTCCCCCACCGAGGCAGAGAAGATCTTCGTGATAAGTTGTTGTAGTAGTCACCTCATTGGTATTTACGAAGCAGGAAGTTTTACAGTCAACGCGTATAATATTGACCGAGGAGCTCGTCAGATGAGCTTCGACCAAGGCGTCCCGTCGTGTCGAGATACTCCTCCCAAGAATATTAATGAAGCTTGCACCAAATTACTCAGTAACTTGTTATTTCTTCTAGGGGAGAGGACACCGTCAGTTACCGTAGCGGGTAGAAAATTTTGGAACAACCAAATAAAGTTGTACAAGGAGTTCCTAGCTCTTCCTAAAGAAATATGCACACTTCCTTCTAGAGAGGACTTGAAACTATATCCCCTGCTTAAATATGCTACTCTGAAGCGTAAGATAGGAGATAGAGATGAGCTGGTAATTACCTTGCACCTTAGAGTATTTGCGTAAACTTGATTTATAATAATTTTGATACCTTATTTGTGACTCTTTTGTGCAGCCAAACTCGTCGCCTAATCAGAAGTTTGTCAGTTCCGTGACACAAGAAACCAATGCTGGAACCATATCTTTCGGTGCTAGCCATCTCCCAGGTGGATTGTTATTCACTTCAGCTAGTAACAGCTCCGTGGTGACTCCTTCAAGTGCTAATCAAGTCCCCAATCCATTTGCAAAGGATTGGGTAATGGTAAGACTTCATTCTCTTTGCTACATTTTCACCTTTAGTAGAAAAGTGAAAATCCCGTCAGATTTTCCTGTTTTGAGTCATGGCACGAGAATGGCCATAGAAACTTCATCCGACATTGGATTTTGATGGTTGACCCCAGGTTAGAAAAAGGACATCAGTAGTTTTCACCTCGAAAAAGAAAATCTGAATTCCAAGCCTTTTTGCCCATTGGCGT
The DNA here is from genome assembly GCA_023529015.1 of Papaver nudicaule. Classification (NCBI taxonomy): domain Eukaryota; kingdom Viridiplantae; phylum Streptophyta; class Magnoliopsida; order Ranunculales; family Papaveraceae; genus Papaver; species Papaver nudicaule. The sequence continues at coordinate 8,852 of JAJJMA010199553.1, read as the reverse complement.
AGCCTCCATAAATAAGCCCAAGTGGCCTAGCCTCCATAAATATTGCAGACTGCATGTCGTTCAGTCAAAAATTTATTCCGGCCAGTAGACTTCTCCGAAAATTAAGCCCTTGTAGCACGTTATAGAAAACATGCATGCGAACAACTTTCATGAAGGAATTTTTTCAAATTCCTCATATATTTGTACAGTTTTTGCGTTTTCTACAGTACTTCGTCATAATTCAGATACGTCAGAAAAGTGCTTCTTCAAAAAAATGATGTGGGCTGCTATAATACCTTATTTTGATGAATTTATTTTCTCATTCAATGTAGAATGAACCTACTCCAGGCTTTGAGAGTGCTTCATTCACTCCCTTTGGCCAAAGCTCGCTCCTTGGCGAGACAACTCCGAATAACACACCGTGCAAATCCACTGACGCGACTACATAACGAAATAAAGGTGGAGAAACAACATGACCCAAATCTTCCGCAACACTTGATGCTACACATGTTACTTTTGTCACTCTTTTAATTTGAAATAAAATATTTTGGGATTTTATTCTCACCTTGTTTGCTCCTGTAACCTTCTGGTAACGAAGAGATGGAAGTTAGCTATTTTGTGGGTGAAAAGATCAGTGACACTCACAATAACATAGTTGGAAAAGACCTTAATAAAGCTTTTGACGATGTTGCCGATGTTAGGAACTCTTCTCTTATCAAGGTAGGCTCAATCATCCTCTTATGCTAAGCTGCGTAGCCACGTTCCGAATGCGAGCTGCCATCTCATCCCACATGTTATTTTCCTCCTCGTCTACGTTCCCTAGACCTTTTGCTAAGACTTTATCTATGAACTCTCTCTTCGATGCATCTTTTTTGAGCCTCCACCACTTCGTCCTCGTAATCTTGGCGCCTTTGTCCTGTCGAATACGCATCCGTATGCGAAAATCGGCGACCAGAAGTTAGTGTTGCGAGACAACACATTCTCCCAGGATAACCTTGCAGTTTACGCACTCACGTCTATCCTCTCCTCGAGTAAGAACAAAAATTATTTGGCTCGAGTGTTGGCCACTACTATAGGTAACTAAATGGGATTGTCTTTTCCTAAAGAAGGTGTTGGTTATCATAAGGACATAAGTTGTCGCAAAACTCAAAATCTCTTCACCTTCTTGGTTCTTCTCGCTGTATCCAAACCCTCCATGCACCCTCCCAAACCCCTCTCTGCTTGTGCCAACGTGACAGTTGAAGTCACCTCCAATGAAAATCTTCTCATTGCTAGGTACATCCCTATAGGTTATCTAAATCCTCTCAAAATTATGGTTTAGCGTCCTCACTAAGACATATTGGCGAGGCATACGCACTAATAACGTTCATACCCATATCTACAACTAAGGGTGATACATGTGTATCCTTCTCACTTTAGGAACTTAGTTAACCTCAAGTTAATTGAGGGTAAAACTCTATTTGGGGAAGGAACTTTAAATAAAGAAGGATTCTTTAAAGTAAGGAATCCTAGACAAGGTAGTATTCTTATATAAGGAAATACTCCGAGATAAGGATATATATTCCTAAGAGGTTTGGGAAACCAAACCACTACAAATAGAGATGTCTAGTTCATAGCTAAGGCACTCAGATGTCTCGTGAGGGATATCTAGTTACTCAAATGTCTCGTGAGGGATATCTAGTCACTCAGATGTCTCGTAAGAGATATCTAGTCACTTTGATTTCTCGTTTGTGAATCTAGTCAAAGGAATCTGGGGTTCTAGGAAACCTAGAGAGGAAGCTTGTGAGGTAATCACTAGAGGTATTGCAAAAGCAAGCTTAGCAAACAATTTAGGGTTTAATTGTTTAGAGAGATCGTGAGCATGAAAGAGAGAATTGTAATAGTTTCTTGTTCATAATCTAGAGAAGATACTTTTCTTCGAATTTGTCCATGTGTTCCCTATTTTCGTCTATTGTTATTTTGCATTCCGCCCTAATAACTCTAGTCATCAAGAGTACGGAGATCATACGTATCGAAGGGCCTAACTAGTATGATCCTATCCCTTTATCTTCTAACGCTAATAACTTTATCCTTAAAGTTCTCATCAATTAAAATGCCTACCCGGTTCATGCTCCCTTGTGATCCTGTGTACCATAGCTTGAGGCATGTACCCTCCACCTCCTTTGCTTTCTGGCCCGTCCATTTGGTTTCCTGCACGCATAAAATATTTACACGCCTCTTAGTCACAGTATCAACTATCTCTCTTAGTTTTATTTGTTAAAGATCCTACATTCCAACTACCTAACTCGGCTAGCTTCCTTGCCCCTCGCACTCGTCGAGTCAAGTGCGAAGACCTTCGCTCATTTAACACTACATCCGGGCAGTGATGTAACGAACCTTGCTCATTTGACACCATACTCGGGCGAAATAGCGAGTCACGGAGGTGACGACCCGACCCTTGCTCATTTGACACCACACCCGTGTTCTGGCATGGCGCGTCGTTAAGAGGTTACGCCTTAACGAATTTTCCAATCTGGGTTTAATCTCATTAGTGTTTGGTAGGGGGTTTTACCGTTGGCTTGCCAAGCCTATCATGAACGTTCCTCATTTATTCATTATGTGTCCAAATTTAAGGTTTTGGGTTGTTGCAATTTTAGATTGAATGTAGGAAGGAAAGAGTAAAATCTAGGAATTTTATGAACATACTAGTGCAGTATTTTCTGACATGCAGTTTATAGTTAGGAGTCTCAGTTACACCTTCAGAATACTTTCTTGACATGATTATGGATTTTGATATATTACCTATTGGACTTGATTTAACTTGAAGACTTTCGAAGTTGCCTTTAAACTTGAAGACTTTCATGTCTTTCCTCTTTCACTTGTCTGCTGTTGTCCCGCTAATGTTGGGAAGATTTGCCACAATGTTAAACAAGTTTAGTAGTTTTATTGTACCCTTATAGATCTAATTTGATGACCTTAATTTAGTTTTTTCTTTTCTGAAAAGCAAAACCAGATGTAGTTATCATTTATAAGACTTATTGACAAGAAGTGTCCTTAGGTTCCGTGGAGGAATGGGTTGAATAAACCAATTTGATAATGTGGTGCTATACAAAAGCTTAGATATTTTAATTTGCACCAGACCAACTTAAAATTTAAAACAGCTACCGTATCTTTATAAAGTATGTTGTGAGACCCTGTTTTGGAATCCTGATTTACGGATTTAAAAAACTCAGCCCATGTAGTGTTGGGCGCATTTTTATAACTTGGGTGTTAATAATTAAATCTAAGGTTAATAAATGAGAAGGTTAACTCTTATCTCTGGGGTGGTTGGGAATATAATTGTTTTTAAAATTATTTCTTATCAACATTTGGTGTCTCTCATTAATAATGGAATCAGTAATTAACCAAAATTTGTTTTTCTCTTTCCTGCTTTATTTTAGGGTAACTAATAATATATTTATATTATCTATATTTTTCCAAAACCCTAAAAATTAAAAACAAAAAATCTTAGCTGTCATCTTCTCTTATCTCTACTTTTACTTCTTCCATAAAACAACAAAATACAAAACCACCACTTTCAGTACCTTATAGGTACCAAATAATTCAACCACATTGAAAGTTGAACAAAGCTCGAACATTAGAGCTCGAGGCCCCACCATAGATTTCTCAACCAATCAGAACATTTCGAGGTTCTGGCCCGGAAGAATTCCATCGACGAGGGAATTAGGCCCGTCAAAACTGAGGGTATTGTGGAGAAACCTATTCTTATTTTGCTATCTTCTCTTTTGCCGCATCTTTGCCTCATAAAGTTTTTTCTTCTCTCTGAACCTAAACCTTGGTATCTTTTGATTCCTATTGATTTGTTTGTGGTATTGCAAGTGATTATCATGGATGCATGTGTTTTGAAACACTTCTATAGAAAAAGGTACTCTTTTGCTTGCCCTAATTTAATTTTTTAAGAGCTCTACCGCGAATTTTCTTCTTCTCATCTCTTCTTTTCTTAAACTAATCCGGGAGCAGATGTTCCTGCCATTGTTTAAGGATACTGTTGCCAAGGATTTAGACACAAAGGTGGCTGGATTTTGTTTACCTGTGTGTATGAATCGAATTGCAGGGAAGGAGAAGTGTTTAGAGAATCAAATCGAATTTTTTGTCTTCAACAAAAAAACACACAACACATGTTTGAAGAAATGCCAGAGAGAAGCTGTAACAGCAATAACCAATTCTGGTGGGTAAAAATTGGAATTTTTAATGGTAATCGTCATTATGCAGTGAATCATGAAAGGGGTATCAGTTACCTGGATAAGAATCATCGGTCTTGAGGTATTAGAATTTAATATTCTCTCAAAACCCTAAGCCATATTTTCTCTTTAGAATTTTCTCTCGCTCTATTTTCTACTCGTTGTTTCTTCTCTGTGTTATCTTATCTATGGTTATATTTTAATTTTCGATTATATGTCGTAGGTGATAGTACATAGAACAAAGATATGGAGATGTTGAAGAGAATCGAGAGTACATCATAGAGATGAGAGTAAGCAGTCCTGCCAATCTTTGTATTCCTCTTAATTTTAATTTAGTTTTTGATGTCATTGGATGAAATTGAGTTTTTTTTTTTTGACATAATCAGGATATATGAGTTTATGATGTTAAATGGATAAATAATTTGATCTCTTAATTGGGTATTATTTACATCACCCTGTTATTCCAATCTGATTGTTTAATCTTTTTTTTTTTTTTTTGATTTTGTTTCTCATTTTATGTATACAAAAGTAGCCAATGTTTTTGTTGATGTGAAATTATATGTGGTTCAATTGGATTTATCAAAAGGCCAGTCATACCAAATCAAGAGATGTGGGTTATCTTGGTCCGTTCTCAATTGAAAGTGGGAAAATATAAAGTTAATTGGATAATAGATGAATGTTATCTTCGTCAGTACGGGATTGAAAGTAAATGAACTCAACTCCATCAATGACAGATGACAACGGTGACAGAGGTTGCACTATCCAGGTAAATAAACTCAACTCCAAGGTAATATTGATTATATAAAATAAAGTATGAAATCAGTGGCTCCGGGTTACTGCGACGGCAAGCCTGAAATAGTGGTGTCGTCTTTTGCCTATTGGTCGCTACTTTTACGTGTTAGGATTGTTCCCTAATTTGCTGCTCACATTGTTGATGGTGGTTTCTGGCGAGGAGATTGCAAGAGTAATTTTGCATCAATTTTTGGCATCTTGGAATGGCTCGAGGCAAGGTATGAATTTATTTTACAGTAGGGATAAGAAAGTTGGTCACCATAGCCATATTTTGATCTTTCACGACCATAGCCTAGTAGCTTGGTCCACATCCCTAGCCTACACATAAAATACCTATGCATGCGCCTGTGCCTGTGCACGTGCTTTAGCTTATACATGCGCCTGTGCCTGTGCACGCGTTTTAGCTTATGCATGCGCCTGTGCCTGTGCACGTACCTTAGCTTATGCTTATGCACACGTCTCATCCAACCTATGCCCATCTCGGACACATCCTAGCCATCCATCCCATCCTAAAGCTCACGTCCCCTTTGCTTGTCCTAAAGCTCACGTCCTCTTTCTAGCTAAAATCACGCATCCCCTTGGCTTGCCTAGCTTGCATCCACGTATGGATGACCCACACGACCGTCCCATCCTAAACTCACGTCCTTCCAAGCCTTGCCTAGTTCACGCCCATGTATGGATGGCCCACACGGCCATCCCATCCTACCTTGCGTCCCTAGCTTGGTCTTGGCCGTGGCTCATGCCACGACCCCACACTTTGCCCTTGGCCGTGATTCATGTCGCGGCCCCACTTTCATTGCTTGACTATGATTTAGGGCTGGTCCCACTTTGTTTGGTTGGCTATAACCTGATATCATGATCCCACTTTATTGGCTTGGCTGTAGTTTAGGCGGCCCCACTTTTAGAGCTTGGCCATGCCTAATGCGTGGCCCCACTTTTGTGGCTTGGTCGTGGTTGTTACCACGACCCCACCTCTTTCCCTCTTGGTCGTGACTCTTGCCACGACCCCACTTTTATCCCTTGGCCGTGACTCTTGCCACGGCCGCACTTTTGTTGCTAGCGCAACTCTTCTTGTAGACCCCACTTTCATAGGTCGCCTACAAAACAATACTATGGCCCACTTTATCACACACCATAGATTGAGGGTCCCACTTATTCATCCTTGAGCCGCCTCTACTTATGGGTCCCGCTGATCCAAGTCCTAGATGAGTATGGTCTTTATTGATCCATGATATTTTAGTTTCTTAATCAAATTCGGAAATCTGGCAAATTACGAATTGCCTCAAAGAAATATTTTTACGGCCTAATCCGTGAAGATTAAGGAGAAACTTCCTTCATGAAAGTTGTTTATCTGTAAGTTCCCCATAACATACTAAAATTTCGTAATTTTAGCGAATATAGGCTGGCCTGGGCGATTTTTGGAGTAAGTGACGTGTAAACTGTCCAGAAATCTGAATATGACGTAATGTTATGGTCCATCCTCATACATCCTATATCTAACTTTCTAATAAGATTATTATGCCATGAAACATTGCTTATTATCATTCATGTGGCCTATCTTTAGGTCTTTAATTGGAAATACTCATGCATTCTTGGTTGTGGTTACGCTGTGTTAGCATAACTTGACTTTTCTCCTGATTATAGACTTGCTTCTATAATCAGTGCTATATTTCTTAATCATGGCTCATAGCTATGACTCATATTATTTTGGACATTCATATGTCTCTATTACTCAGGGAATTGGTGCATTATATGCCACAAGCCAATTTCTCGTATTTATGGCAAATCGAAAGTCGCATTTACTTGACTATTGCCACAGAGAGTTGCTGAAATCCTCTCAGTCTACATGGCGATTGCATAGCTCAATCCATAGACTATTCTCATTGGTTTAAATGGCGATTGCCCGTCTCAATCCTTAGACCAAACCTAAAAGATATGCACAAGCTTATCGCTTAAATCTCTATTTTTATGCGAAGTCATGAGTTTACTAGTAATTGGTACGACTTGCACTTAGTCATCTTTGACTTAACAAATATCCAATACTTAACAAATCTTACGAGAATCAAGTAAGTTACATGGGGGGGATATTCTTTAGGGTTTTGGTTTGGCGGTCTACGGCACGTGTGATTGCAACGGCTCAATCACTCAACGGGAAAGAAAGCTAAGTCGTGTGAACGTTGCTGAAAAGAGGGGATGAGAAAATGGGTTGTTAGTCTTCCCTAATATTAGGCGCAAGACTCTTAACAACTGGCCCCACTCACTCCACACTCCCACTCTTCCACTTCTTCCACTTCTTACGAGATCAGTTGGAATTCTATTGCTATAAATAGGTCACTCCACCAGTTTGGAAACAACAAGTTCAACTGAACAAACAGTTTAATTCAGTGCAAGTATGATCATTCCATCTCATCGATAATTGATTAACTCTTTTCATTCAACATTCAATATCTAGTGAGAACTGAATATCCATTCTTTTAGCAACTTTATTCACAACATCACAGAAATCATAGCAATTCTCTGATCTCATCTTTCTCGTCTTCCCTCCCTTAAACCAACCCTATTTCCTCTTCTTGTAACTGAAGCAATACTCGAACGACCATTTCTTGGTTTAGGCGAGTCTTGTTCGATCTTGACCTCTCGAATGCCATTACAATTTCGTATTACATCATTACACTTCACACTTTACCCCTCAAATTCTCTTTATTGTTTTACACCTAAAACATTTGGCGACCACAATGGGAGGTCATTATCTCTGTTATAAGAAAAGATGGTTGAAACTAGGAGGCACAGTTCAGAGAACACAAATTCTCCAAATATCACCAGTGGTCCCACAACCTCATCTGTTATGAGTGGGGCTACAAATCCTAGAGTCAGTGGCGTCACCAGCTGTGCTGGCCTCACAACCCAAAACGTGAATCACATCACGTCTCAAAGCCCTAATTTCGTGGTTACCTCACCTCATGTGGGGTCCACCTCATCCCCTTTCTTCATGAACGCCCAGCCTCATGTTGTGGGGTCCACTGCGTCTCAATCCCCTGCTATCACGCCTAACTTATCCCATATTGTGGGGACCACCACTACTACCACTTCTCCAACTCCTTACACTCTAATCTCAAGCCGGACGGAAGCTTTTCTCTTTGGGCCCCGCACTGGAGAAACAAGGAGTACTGAAAATTCACCTCGCATGGAGGATCTCATGAAGACTCAACAAGGTCTAGCCCTAAGTCAGAACAACATGGTGAAGACCCAATTGGAGTTGCTGACTTTTTTGAGGACTCACTCAAAAAAATTGACGCCACCAACAAATCTAGGGCTAACACGTGTAGGGCCCCCTATCAATGTCAACAGGATGGGTCCCTCTCAAATTCACGTCATCCCAGATGACCAAGACATCCATGTCCACACCACACGTGGACCAAGAACTAGTTCTCAGCACAACTTCGTCACTCGTGAAGATTTACTGAATCTCATACAAGCTCAGAACTTAGAAAATTCAGATTTGTTTCATCGTCATCAACCTCCATATCTAATTGAAGTTCAACGTGAATCTCTTCCTGAAGGATATTTCACACCTTCATTCTCAATGTATAATGGTATTGGAAATGCTCGAGAGCATGTATCTCGTTTCCTAGAATCATTGGGAGTGCATGAAAGAAACCAAACTGTATGTCTCAAAGAATTCTCGAAATCTCTGACGGGAAAGGTATACACTTGGTATAATAATCTAGCTCCCAACAGTATTTTCAGCTGGAGCCAGATGGTAATGCTTTCCTCAAGAAATACATCTTTGTGTCTGAGCAACTCACTCTCTCCGTGTAGTTGGTAAAATCCTCAATGGAGAGATTTTACCAATACACCCAA
>JAJJMA010199538.1:0-25495 GCA_023529015.1 Papaver nudicaule | reverse complement strand
CCCGGGGAAGCACAAACGGAATGGACGCGGCGAGCGATGCGCCGGTCCGCTTTTGACCATTGTCGCGACGCACGACGAGCAAGACTTGACGCACATCAAATCGCAAACGTAACACAGGCGCGTAGTGCACGGTCGTGCCGCATGCCGGCACGACCGTGCGTCGCGTGATGCGATTACGCGTCGAGAAACGACTGCGCGTTCTCGGCCTCGGCGGCCGTGCGCAGCGCGGCGAGCGCACGTTTCTCGATCTGCCGCACGCGTTCGCGCGACATGCCCGCGTCGTGCGCGATCGCGTCGTAGGTATCGGGCTCGGCGCCGCCGAGGCCGAACCGCCGGCGCAGCACGTCGGCCTCGGCCGGCGTGACCGACCGCAGCAGCGACGTCACGCATTCGCGCAGGCGCGTGTCGGCCAGTTGCTCGAACGGGCTGGCCGACGCGTGGTCCTCGATCAGGTCCACGAGGCCGGTGTCCGCGTCGGGCAGCGGCGTGTCGAGCGAGACGGGCTCGGCAGGCAGCGCGAGCACCGCGCGCAGCTTGTCCTCGTCGAACCCGGTTTCGGCCGCGAGTTCGGCGGGCGTCGCGCGGCGGCCCGTGCGCTGGCGAAAGCGCAGCGCATGCCGCTGCACGCGCTGGTACTGATCGCCGACGTGCACCGGCACGCGGATCGTGCGCGAGCGATCCGCGACCGCGCGCGCGACCGCCTGGCGGATCCACCAGGTCGCATAGGTCGAGAACTTGAACCCGCGCCGGTATTCGAATTTCTCGATCGCGCGCATCAGGCCGAGGCAGCCGTCCTGCACGAGATCGGACAGGTCGATGCCGCGGTTCATGTACTTGCGCGCGATCGACAGCACGAGCCGCAGGTTCGCCTCGAGCATTGCGCGCGTCGCGTCGCGCACTTTCTGCTGGCCGTCGGTCAGCGCCGCCGCGAGGGCACGCCGGGCGACCGTGTCGAAGCAGGCGGCTTCGCCCGTGGCGGCGTCATGCGGCGCTGCCGCGAGCGCGCGCACGACGCGGCTTGCGTCGTCGGCGGCCGGCCCGACCCACGCGATCGAGCCGAGCAGCGCGGCCATGCGGTTGCGCGCGTCGCGGTATTCGCCCGAACGGCAGCCGTGCTCGAGCAATGCACCGCGCAGCGCCGCGACGGCTGCCTGCAGTGCGTCGTGGCTGGCGGGCGTGGGCGTGTCGTCGCCGTCGTCATCGGACGATCCGGTTGCGCCGGCGGCACCCGTCGTGCGGTGACGCGCGAGCAGCGCATCGACCGCCGCCGGGCAGCCGGCGAGCGCGTGCAGCACCTGATGGCGGCCCGTCTCGATTTCGCGGGCGAGCACGATTTCGCCTTCGCGCGTGAGCAGCGGTACCGCTTGTATGCGCCGCATGTAGAGCGCGAGCGGATCGGTCGACGCGCTCGTGCCGCGGGCGAGGTCGCCGAGCACGGCCCGGCCTTCGTCGAGCGTGTCGCGATCGACATCGACAGGCGCCGTGCCGGCGAACGGCGCAGGCGCGGCCGGCTCGTCGAGCACGGCGATGCCGATGTCGGCGAGCGCGGCGCGCACGACGTCGAGCGCGTCGGGGCTGTCGCTTTCGGGCGGCAGCGCGTCGACGAGGTCGGCGTGTGTCAGATAACCCTGTTCACCGGCGAGCGCCAGCAACTGGATGATCGGATCGAGCGGTGTGTCCGCCCGGGGAGTGGGGCGAGGCGTAGTCATGTCGATGGCGGCGTGGGCCGCGCTCCTGTCGGGGGCGGGCCGAAGTCCGCCGGTTTCGGGCTGCCGGGTGTCCGCGAACGCTCGTCCGCGCCGGTCAGCCTGACATCGTTCAAGTTGAGGGCATTTGCGCCAACTTCAACGCGGGCGCGGCAGACGGGCCAGCACGCAGCATACCCGCACGAGCGCCGACGCAGGAAACAAAAAGTAACCGATCATACCCGCGGAAATATGCAGGGGACGTAAGCTAGAGTCAGGCGCGCGCCCGGCGGTGGCGCGCGGATTCTGCCGGAGCACGAGATGAACCCGATTCCCGCCGCGAGGCCCGCCGTCATCGCACTGGCTGCGCTGACGCTCGGCGGCTGCTACTACACGAGCCCGTACGGCTATGCGCCTTATTACGCGCCGGTGCCCGCGACGGTGGCGCAGCGCGAGATTCCGGTTGCACCGGCCGCGCCCGTCGCGCCCGATACGCCGGCCGACGTTGGCATGCCGGCGCCGGTGTATGTCGCGCCGGCCTATGTGCCGCCGCCGTATCCGTACTACTACCCCGGGTACTACCCGGGCTGGTACGGGCCGCCCGTCACGATCGGCTTCTGGGGTGGATGGGGCGGCGGATACTGGGGCGGGCGCGGCGGGCACTGGCATCGTCCGTGGGGCGGCGGGCATTGGGGCGGCGGCCACTGGGGCGGCGGCCATCGGCACTGACCGACGCGCGGCGGGGCCGCGCGGGAGAGCATCATGAGCAACACGATTGTCCGAAGTCTGTGCGTCGTCCTGCTTGGCCTCGCGGCCGCGCCGGGCGTCGCCGAGGCGCAGAGCGCCGCTTACACGAACTCGCCGGCCGAGCTGTTTGCCGGGCCGGCGCCCGATTATCCGGTGGTCGCGGAGATCCCGCCCGACACGGCGTTGGACGTATTCGGCTGCCTGAGCGATTACTCGTGGTGCGACGTCGCGCTGCCGGGCGTGCGCGGCTGGATCGATGCGCAGTTGCTCACGTATCCGTACCAGGGCAGCTATGTGCCGGTGTTCGAATACGGCGCGATGATCGGGATACCTATTACCGGATTCGCGATCGGCGCGTACTGGGATCGTTATTACCGGCATCGCCCGTGGTTCCACGACCGCGATCGCTGGGCGCATCGCGCCGAACCGCGGCTCGGCCCCGGCGGGTTCCCGCCGGGACAGGGCCGTCCGCAGCCGGGCGGGCCGATACAGGCCGCACCGGGCGGCCCGTCGCCCGGGCCGCATGATGCGCGGCCGTCGGCCACGCGCGGCGGCTGGAACGGAGCGAACCGCACGCCGGCGCCGGCAGCACCTGCGCCGATGCCGGGCGCGGCGGGCAATGCCCGTCCGGCAAGTCCGCCGCCGGCCGTGGTGCGTCCGCCGCCCGCACCGGGCGGCGAGGCCCGTACGATGCCGCCGCCGATGCGTCAGGGCGGTGGTGGCGGCGGTGGTGGTGGTGGCGGTTACGCGCGGCCGCAAGGCGGCGGAAGCGGCGGCGGTAGCCACGGTGGCGGTGATGGTGGCGGAAGAGGCGGCGGACCCGAGGACTTCCGTCACTGATGGCGCCAACGCGGCGGGTTCTCCCGGCGCCGGACGAAAAAAAGCCGCTCCGGAGAGCGGCTTCTGGATCGGGCGAGCGGGCGGTCGGGCGGTTGTGTGGTCCGCAGCCCGACCGGCTGCCCGTTGCCCGTCGCGGGTAGACCGCCCCGTCAGTCGTCGAGCAGCGACAGGTCGCGCACCGCACCCTTGTCGGCCGACATGACCAGCTTCGCGTACGCCTTCAGCGCCGCGGACACCTTGCGCGGCCGCGGCTGCGCCGGCTTCCAGCCCTTCGCGTTCTGCTCTTCGCGGCGGCGCGCCAGTTCCTCGTCCGACACCAGCACGTCGATCGTGCGGTTCGGGATGTCGATGCGGATCCTGTCGCCGTCGCGCACGAGGCCGATCGCGCCGCCCGCTGCCGCTTCCGGCGAGCAATGACCGATCGACAGGCCCGACGTGCCGCCCGAGAAGCGGCCGTCCGTCAGCAGCGCGCATGCCTTGCCGAGCCCCTTCGACTTGATGTAGCTGGTCGGGTAGAGCATTTCCTGCATGCCGGGGCCGCCCTTCGGGCCTTCGTAGCGCACGATCACCACGTCGCCGGCCTTGACCTTGTCGTTCAGGATGTTCTCGACCGCTTCATCCTGCGATTCGGTCACGTGAGCCGAGCCTTCGAACACGAGGATGCTCTCGTCGACGCCGGCCGTCTTCACCACGCAGCCGTCGAGCGCGATGTTGCCCGTCAGCACGGCGAGGCCGCCTTCCTTCGAGAACGCATGCTCGTAAGAGCGGATGCAGCCTTCGGCGCGGTCGAGGTCGAGGCTCGGCCAGCGCGTGTCCTGGCTGAACGCGACCTGCGTCGGGATGCCGGCGGGGCCGGCGAGATAGAACGTGCGGACCGCGTCGTCCTGCGTGCGGACGATGTCCCACTGGTCCAGCGCGTCCTTCAGCGTCGGCGCGTGCACGGTCGGCACGTCGGTGTGCAGCTTGCCGGCGCGCTCGAGCTCGCCGAGGATCGCCATGATGCCGCCGGCGCGGTGCACGTCCTCGATGTGGTACTTGTTCGTGTTCGGCGCGACCTTGCACAACTGCGGCACGACGCGCGACAGGCGGTCGATGTCCTTCATCGTGAAGTCGATGCCGGCTTCCTGCGCGATCGCCAGCAGGTGCAGGATCGTGTTGGTCGAGCCGCCCATCGCGATGTCGAGCGTCATTGCGTTCTCGAACGCCTTGAAGCCGACCGAGCGCGGCAGCACGCGATCGTCGTCCTGCTCGTAGTGCTGGCGGGTCAGCTCGACGATGCGGCGGCCGGCGCGCTTGAACAGTCGTTCGCGATCGGCGTGCGTCGCGACCACCGTGCCGTTGCCGGGCAGCGACAGGCCGAGCGCTTCGGTCAGGCAGTTCATCGAGTTCGCGGTGAACATGCCCGAGCACGAGCCGCAGGTCGGGCAGGCCGAGCGCTCGACTTCGGCGACTTCGGCGTCGGAATACGACGGGTCGACCGCGATCACCATCGCGTCGACGAGGTCGAGCTTCTTCAGTTCGACGGTCTTGGTGACCGGGTTCGCGAGGCGCGTCTTGCCGGCTTCCATCGGGCCGCCGGACACGAAGATCACCGGGATGTTGAGGCGCATCGCGGCCATCAGCATCCCTGGCGTGATCTTGTCGCAGTTCGAGATGCACACCATCGCGTCCGCGCAGTGCGCGTTCACCATGTATTCGACCGAGTCGGCGATGATGTCGCGGCTCGGCAGCGAATAGAGCATGCCGTCGTGGCCCATCGCGATGCCGTCGTCGACCGCGATCGTGTTGAATTCCTTCGCGACGCCGCCGGCGGCTTCGATCTCGCGCGCGACGAGCTGGCCGAGATCCTTCAGGTGCACGTGCCCCGGCACGAACTGGGTGAACGAGTTGACGACCGCGATGATCGGCTTCGAGAAATCGTCGTCTTTCATGCCGGTGGCGCGCCACAGCGAGCGCGCACCTGCCATGTTGCGGCCGGCGGTGGAGGTTTTGGAGCGGTAAGTGGGCATTGTGGTGGCTGAAGAAATATCGCGGAAAAGGGTGGAGGCACGGGAATAAAGGCCTCTCTCGCGCCCGTGCGAACAACCTCTTGAGCTGCGCCCTGGGCAATCCGGGCGATTATCCCACAGCCGCCGCGGGCGTGGCGCCCGCGGGGCCGGCACTGGCGCGTGCGGCGTGCGCGGTGCGGCACGCGAGGGCGGTTGCGGCGCGCCCGCGCGGCCGGTCCGGGACGCGGCCGGATCGCTCTTGTATCGACGCTGCATGCGCGCCGCCTGCGCGTTCCGGCCGTCAGTCGAGCAGGGTCAGGATCTCGTCGTAAAGCGCCTTCGGAATCCGCACGCCGTTCGCGATGCTGCGCGCGCGGGCGTCGAAGCGCCGTTGCGACGGCAGCCGCGCGCCCTGCGCGACGATCGACCCGAACATCCGCTCGCCGCGCGCGAGCCCCGCGTCGAGGTCGTCGCCGAGGAACACCTTCGGATCGCACGCGATCACGAGCTCGCCGTGGCACGGCGTCGCGCCGACGCCTTCGTCGAAGTCCATCGATTCCCGGCTCGTCATGTCGCCGATCAGCGCGCCGCCGAGCAATTCGACCATTGCCGCGAGCGCCGAGCCCTTGTGGCCGCCGAACGTGCGCATCGCGCCCTGCAGCGCGGCCTTCGGGTCGGTGGTCGGCTGGCCGTCGGCGTCGATCGCCCAGTGCGGTGGAATCGCCTTGCCTTGCTTCGCGTGCAGTTCGATATCGCCGCGCGCGATCGCGCTCGTCGCGAAATCGAACACGAACGGCTCGCCGCCCGGGCGCGGCCACGCGAACGCGATCGGGTTCGTGCCGAACACGGGCTCGCGGCCGCCTTCCGGCGCGACCCAGCTATGGCTCGGGTTCATCGCGATGCCGACCAGCCCCTCGGCCGCGATCGCCTCGACCTCGGGCCACAGCGCGGAGAAGTGGTAGCAGTGGTTGATCGCCATCGCGGCGATCCCGTGCTGCTTGGCCATCTCGACGAGCACCGGCAGGCCGGTTGCGAAGCTCAGCAGCGAGAAGCCGCGATGCGCGTCGACCGCGACGATCGACGACGACAGCCGGCGCAGCGTCGGCACGGCTTGCGGATCGACCTTGCCCTTGCGCAGCGAACGCACGCAGACGAGCAGCCGGTACACGCCGTGCGAGTGGCATTCGTCGCGCTGGCCCTGCGTGATCACGTTGGCGATCGCCCGCGCATGCGCATCGGACATCCCGTTGTGCGTCAGCACGCGCAGCGCGAGCGCATGGACTTCATCGAGCGACAGGACGACTTCGGCGGGTTGTTCACGCATGGTTCACCTCGCGCGGCGCGGGCACGCCGTCGATGCGCTGCGGCACGTTCAGCGGATTGCCGTTGCGGATCGCCTCCGGCAACAGTGCGTCCGGCAGGTCCTGGTACGACACGGGGCGCAGGAAGCGCTCGATCGCGCGTGCGCCGACCGACGTCGTGCGTGTGTCGGACGTCGCCGGGAACGGGCCGCCGTGCACCATCGCATGGCCGACCTCGACGCCGGTGCCGAAACCGTTGACGAGAATGCGGCCGGCCTTGCGCTCGAGCGTCGGGCGCAGCGCGGCGAACAGCGCCGCGTCGCCGTCGGCGAGATGCGCGGCGATCGTCAACTGGCCTTCGAGCGACTTCAGCACGCGATGCAGCGTGTCGGCGTCCGGGCAGTGCACGATCAGCGACGCGGGGCCGAACACTTCGTCGCGCAGTTCGGGGTGCGCGACGAACGCGTCGGCCGACGTCGCGAACAGTGCCGCGCGGGCCTGGTAGCGGCCGCCTTCGACGCCTTCCGCCAGCAATTCGACCGCCTCGTGCCCGCGCAGCGCCGCGACGCCTTGCGCATAGCTGGCGTGGATGTGCGGCGTCAGCATCGTCTGCGCGGCCGCCGCGCGCACGGCATCGGCCGCCGCGGCTTCGAACGCGCGCAGCGCGGGGCTGTCGACCGCGAGCACGAGGCCGGGGTTCGTGCAGAACTGGCCGGCGCCGAGCGCGAGCGATGCGACGAATTGCGGCGCAATGGTGTCGTGACGCGCATCGAGCGCGGCGGGACACAGCAGCACCGGATTGATCGAGCTCATTTCCGCATAGACGGGAATCGGCTCGGGGCGCGTGGCCGCGATATGCATCAGCGCGACGCCGCCGCGGCGCGAGCCGGTGAAACCGACGGCCTTGATGCGCGGATCGGCGACGAGTGCCTGGCCGATCTCGCGCGACGCGTCGAACAGCAGCGAGAACACGCCGGCCGGCATCCCGCATTCGCGCGCGGCCTGCTGGATCGCGCGGCCGACGAGTTCCGACGTGCCCGGATGCGCGGAATGCGCCTTGACGATCACCGGGCAGCCGGCCGCGAGCGCCGACGCCGTATCGCCGCCGGCGACCGAGAACGCGAGCGGGAAATTCGACGCGCCGAACACCGCGACGGGCCCGACCGCGACGTTGCGCAGGCGCAGGTCGACGCGCGGCAGCGGCTTGCGCTCGGGGCGCGCCGGATCGATCCGCGCATCGAGAAAACCGCCGTCGCGCACCAGCGACGCGAACAGCGCGAGCTGGCCGACCGTGCGGCCGCGTTCGCCTTCGATGCGTGCGCGCGGCAGGCCCGTTTCGGCGACGCAGCGCTCGATCAGGTCGTCGCCGAGCGCCATGATGTGGCGGCCGATCGCGTCGAGAAACGCGGCGCGGGCGTCGAGCGTCGTTTCGCGATACGTGTCGAACGCGTCGTCGGCGAGCGCGCAGGCCGTCTCCAGGTCGTGCAGGCTCGCGCCGCCGAACGTGGGTTCGAGCCGTTCGCCGGTCGCGGCGGCGATCGCGTGGAGGGTGCCGTTCTGTCCGGCGACGGCGGACTGGCCGATCAGGAGCTGACCTGTGAGTTGCATGGTTTTCCTCGGAAAAAGCAGGGGCCGGGCGTGGTGCGCCCGGCCAGAGTGATGGTGAGAAGGGGAACGGGCGCGTCAGTCCTCGTCGTCGTCGAGCTGCAGCTTGTCGGAACGCACGCCCGTGTTGGCACCCCAGTAGTAGATGACGAGCGCGACGGCCGCGACGACGACCGTGTCGTACGGATGCGCGAGCCGGCCCGTGCCGCCGAAGCCGCCGAGATACGACAGCACGATCATCGCGGCATAAAACGCGATCAGCCACGCGGACGAGCGCACCTGTTCGGCGAGGCTCAGGTGCGCGGTCGGCACCCAGCGGCGGCACGCGAGATAGATGACGAACATCACGATCTGCAGGCCGAGCAGCCAGGACACCGTGCTCCAGCCCGACCAGTAGACGATCAGCGCGGCAATCACGAACGACGCGGGGCCGGTGATGCCGAACGCGCTCGCTCGGAACGGCCGCGGCAGGTCGGGCGCGGTGCGGCGCAGTGCGGCGACCGATACGGGCGCGACCGCGTAGCTCAGCACCAGCGCGGCCGACACGATGTTGATCAGCGCTTCCCACGACGGGAACGGCAGCGTCCAGAAGATCGCGAGGCCGAACGTGAGCCACAGGCCCGCGCGCGGGATGCCCGATGCTTCGTCGACGCGCGTGAACACCTTGAAGAAGGTGCCCGTCTTCGCCCAGCCGTAGACCACGCGCGGCGTCGCGTTCATGTAGATGTTGCCGCAGCCGCTCGGCGAGATCATCGCGTCGGCGACCACCATCACCGCGAGCCAGCCGACGCCGAGCGCGAGCGCGATGTCGCGGTACGGCAGCGTGAACGCCTTGCTGATGTCGTGCCAGCCGCCGGCGAGCATGGCGGTCGGGATGCTGCCGATGAACGCGAGCTGCAGCAGCACGTAGATCAGCGTCGACAGCAGGATCGACAGGATCAGCGCGATCGGGATCGTGCGCTGCGGATTGCGCACCTCGCTCGCGACCGACACGATCGGCGTGAGCCCGAGGTACGCGAAGATGATGCCGCCCGCGGACACGGCCATCTCGATGCCCGGCATGCCGAACGGCGCGAAGCCGCGGACGGTCAGGTTCGCGGGCTTGAAGAACGTGAACAGCACGCCGATCACCGCGAGCGGCACGATGAACTTGAAGATGCTGATGATGTTGTTCGCTTTCGCGAACGTCTTCACGCTCGAATAGTTCAGGTAAAAGAAGAAGCAGAGCAGCGCGGCCTGCACGAGCCAGCCGAGCGTCGTCGGGTCGCTCGACCCGGCGACCGTCAGGCCCGGAAACCACGCGGCAGCGTACTGGCGTGCGGCGACGACTTCGATCGCGATCAGGCTCGAAAAGGCGATCAGCGTGATGAAGCCCATCAGGTAGCCGAGCAGCGGGCCGTGCGAGAACACCGGGTAGCGGACCACGCCGCCCGCGCGCGGCAGCGCGGCGCCGAGTTCGCAGTAGACGATGCCGAGCAGCAGCACCGCGAAGCCGCCGAGCAGCCACGAGAAGATGCCGGCCGGGCCCGCGATCGTCGACACGTGACTCGCGGCGAACAGCCACCCCGAACCGAAAATGGCGCCGAGACCGATGAACGTGAGGTCGGTCAGCGACAACTGTTTCTTGAACTTGCCGTGACCCGCGTCGGGGTGCGCGGTACGGGAAAGCGGGACAGACGGGTGAGCGTTGCCTTGGCCTGGCATGGGCTTGTCTCCTGGGGGGAATATCGGCACAGGCGTCTAGCGCGCCGCGCTCCGACGGAGCAGCGGTGCACGCCTGCCGGCCGGCATCGCCCGGTTCGAACGACCGGGGCGGGCCGCGGGCCGTTCACGCGCGGCGTGGGCAGGCGCCGGGGCGAACGGGCCCGCAGGCCATGCCGGACCGGAGGCGGCGGCGCGAGGGGGGAAAGCCTTGCGCCGCCGCCGGGGGGAGTCGATCAGAGACCGACGTCGGGCAGCGTCGGGCGCGTTTCGAGCGCCTTCGCGACGATCGCCTTCACTTCCGCGAGCGTGTCGCCCTGCAGCGCGAGGCGCGGCGGACGCGTGATCGCGCTGCCGCGGCCGACCAGCTCTTCGCACAGCTTGATGCACTGCACGAGGTCGGGGCGTGCGTCGAGATGCAGCAGCGGCATGAACCAGCGGTACAGCGCGAGCGCTTCGTCGAAGCGCTTTTGCTTCGCGAGGCGGAACAGCGTCTCGCCTTCCTTCGGGAACGCGTTCGACATACCCGACACCCAGCCTTCGGCCCCGACCGCGATGCTTTCGACCACGACGTCGTCGAGGCCCGCGAACAGCACGAAGCGATCGCCGACCGCGTTGCGCAGGTCGATGAAGCGGCGCGTATCGCCCGACGAATCCTTGAAGCAGACGATGTTCTCGCAGTCCTGCAGCGCGATCAGCACGTCGGGCGTCACGTCGTTCTTGTAGATCGGCGGGTTGTTGTAGACCATCACCGGCAGGTCGGTGCTCGTCGCGACCGCGCGGAAGTGCGCGGCGGTTTCATGCGGCTTTGCCGAGTAGACCAGCGCGGGCATGACCATCACGCCGTCGACGCCGACGCGCTGCGCTTCGCGCACCGTGTTGCGCGCGAATTCGGTCGTGAATTCGGCGATGCCGGCGATCACCGGAATCTTGCCGCCGGCTGCATCACGCGCAGCCTCGATCACCTGAAGCTTCTCGCTCGTCGACAGCGACGTGTTTTCGCCGACCGTGCCGCAGACCACGAGGCCCGACACGCCGTCGTTCACCAGGTTCTTCACCACGCGGTGCGTGGCGTCGATGTCGAGGGAAAAGTCCGGCTTGAACTGGGTGCTGACGGCCGGGAAAACCCCGGTCCACTGAATGGCTTTGCGGCTCACTGAAATCTCCTACGTTCGTATCGGTCGGCCGACGGGTGTGTCGGTGTGGCAACCAGTATCGCCGCGCAAATGCCCATCACGCTTGAGTTCTATCGCGGAGCAAAATGACGAAATCGGCACAGTGGCCGGCAGGGGCGCGAAGGGCGCCTCGCACTATGCCGATTTCGTCGTCGTCCTCATCGAAAAGCCACAAGCGGACGGACGCGCGACAGAGGAAGCTATGCTCCTTTCCCCACTTCGGACGGCTCATGATGAAGCGTATCCAGATCATCGATTCGCACACGGGCGGCGAACCCACTCGGCTCGTCGTGTCCGGCTTTCCGTCGCTCGGCAGCGGCACGATGGCCGAGCGCCGCGACGTGCTCGCGCGCGAGCACGACCGCTATCGCACCGCGTGCATCCTCGAGCCGCGCGGCAGCGACGTTCTGGTCGGCGCGCTGCTGTGCGAACCCGTGTCGCCCGACGCGGCGGCCGGCGTGATCTTCTTCAACAATAGCGGCTATCTCGGGATGTGCGGACACGGCACGATCGGCGTCGTGCGCACGCTGCATCACATGGGACGCATCCGTCCCGGCATTCATCTGATCGAAACGCCCGTCGGCACCGTCGAGGCGACGCTGCACGACGATCTGTCGGTCAGCGTGCGCAACGTGCCCGCGTATCGCCACGCGAAGGGCGTCGTGGTCGACGTACCGGGTTACGGCCCCGTGAAGGGCGACATCGCGTGGGGCGGCAACTGGTTCTTCCTGATCAGCGACCACGGGCAGCGCGTCGCCGGCGACAACGTCGCGGCGCTCACCGCGTATGCGTCGGCCGTGCGCGAAGGGCTCGAACGCGCGGGCATCACCGGCGCGAACGGCGGCGAGATCGACCACATCGAGTTGTTCGCCGACGATCCCGAGCACGACAGCCGCAGCTTCGTGCTGTGCCCGGGCCTCGCATACGACCGTTCGCCTTGCGGCACCGGCACGAGCGCGAAGCTCGCGTGCCTCGCCGCCGACGGCAAGCTCGCGCCGGGCGCCGTGTGGCGGCAGGCGAGCGTGATCGGCAGCGTGTTCCACGCGAGCTACGAGCAGGCCGACGGCGGCATCGTGCCGACGATCCGCGGCAGCGCGCACCTGAGCTCGGAGGCAACGCTGCTGATCGAGGAAGACGATCCGTTCGGCTGGGGCATCGCGCCGTGAGCGACGCAAGGACCGACGTCGTCGTGATCGGCGCCGGCATCGTCGGCGCGGCGTGCGCGCACGAACTCGCGCAGCGCGGGCTGCGCGTGCTCGTCGTCGACGACGCGAGCGGCGGTGCAACCGGCGCGGGGATGGGCCACCTCGTCGCGATGGACGACAACGCGGCCGAACTCGCGCTGAGCCATTACTCGATCGAACTGTGGCGCGCGTTGAGCGGCGAGATGCCGGAAGGCTGCGCGTACCGCAACTGCGGCACGCTGTGGCTCGCGGCCGATGCGCACGAGATGGATCTCGCGCGCGCGAAGCAGGCGACGCTTGCCGCGCACGGCGTGGCCGGCGAGTTGATCGACGCGGCGACGCTCGCGCAACTGGAGCCGATGCTGCGCGCGGGGCTCGGCGGCGCGCTGAAGATTCCCGGCGACGCGATCCTCTATGCGCCCGTCACCGCGAACTGGCTGCTGCAGCGCGCCCCGCACATCACGTTGCGCCGCGACCGGGCCGTCGCGGTCGACGGCCCGAGCGTGACGCTCGCGAGCGGCGACACGCTGCGCGCGGAATGCGTGGTCGTCGCGAACGGCGTCGCGGCGCGCACGCTGCTGCCCGAACTGCCGCTGCGCCCGAAAAAGGGCCACCTGCTGATTACCGACCGCTATCCGGGCCAGGTGTCGCACCAGCTCGTCGAGCTGGGTTATGCGGCGAGCGCGCATGCGAGCGACGGCACGTCGGTCGCGTTCAACGTGCAGCCGCGGCCGACCGGCCAGTTGCTGATCGGCTCGTCGCGCCAGTTCGACACCGAAGACGCGCGCGTCGAGCCGCCCGTGCTCGCGCGGATGCTGCGCCGCGCGGTCGGCTACCTGCCGGATCTGGCCGACCTGAACGGGATCCGATCATGGACAGGGTTCCGTTCCGCGAGCCCCGACGGCCTGCCGCTGCTCGGCGAGCACCCGGCGCGGCCGGGCGTGTGGCTCGCGGTCGGGCACGAAGGGCTCGGCGTGACGACCGCGCCGGGCAGTGCGCGGCTCGTCGCCGCGCAGATGGCCGGCGAACGGCCGCCCATCGATATCGAACCGTATTTGCCGGGACGCTTCCTGAGCGCGTCCCCCGTAGCCGGAGCGCTGACATGATCATTCATCTGGACGGCCGCGCGCTGACGGTGGCCGACGGCGCGACCGTCGCGGCCGCCGTCGCGGCGAGCGGCGACGACACGACGCGCGTGTCGTGCACGGGTGCGGCGCGTGCGCCGTTTTGCGGAATGGGCATCTGCCAGGAGTGCCGGATGACGATCGACGGCCGCCGCCGGCTGGCCTGCCAGACGCTGTGCCGCGACGGGATGCAGGTGGAGCGGACGCGATGAAACAGGAACGACTGAGCGTCGACGTCGCGATCGTCGGCGCGGGCCCGGCCGGGCTGTCGGCCGCGCGGGCCGCCGCGCAAAGCGGTGCAACGGTGGCGATCGTCGATGACAACCCGCGCGCGGGCGGGCAGATCTGGCGGCAAAGCGCGGCGGCCACGCCGGTATCGGCCGCGGCCGAACGCCTCGCCGTACTGCGGCAGCCGAACGTCACGCATCTCGCCGCGACGCGCATCGTCGCCGAAACGCAGCCGGGCACGCTGCTGCTCGAGGACGACGAACGCGGGCTGCTGCTCGATTTCCGGACGCTGATTCTGTGCTGCGGCGCACGCGAGCTGCTGCTGCCGTTCCCGGGCTGGACCCTGCCGGGTGTCACCGGCGCCGGCGGCTTGCAGGCGCTGATCAAGTACGGCCTCGACGTGCGCGGGCAGCGCACGGTGATCGCGGGCAGCGGGCCGCTGCTGCTGGCGAGCGCGGCGACGGCCCGTCAGGCCGGCGCGAGCGTGTCGCACGTGCTTGAGCAGGCCGCATGGAGCGACGTGGCCGGCTTCGGCGCGGGGTTATGGCGCTGGCCGTCGAAGCTCGCGCAGGCCGCGAAGCTCGTCACGGCTGGCTATCGGCCCGATGCGCACGTCGTCGAGGCGTTCGGCGACAAGCGGCTCGAACGCGTGCGGATCCGCCGCGGCGATCGCGAGTTCGACGTCGACTGCGACCGGCTCGCGTGTGGCTTCGGCCTCGTGCCGAACACCGTGCTGCCGAGCCATCTCGGCTGCCGGATCGAGAACGGCGCGGTGGCGGTCGATGCGCACCAGCGTACGAGCCGCGACGGGTACTTCGCGGCCGGCGAGTGCACGGGCGTCGGCGGCAGCGAGCTGGCGATGGTCGAAGGCGAAATCGCCGGTCATGCGGCGACCGGGCAGACGACGCCGTTGGCCGAGCTCGTCGCGCGGCGCGCGCACTGGCAGGCTTTTGCCGACGCCGTGCGCGAGCGCTTCGCGATCCGCGAGCCGATCCGCCGGCTTGCGCGGCCCGATACGCTGCTGTGCCGCTGCGAAGATGTGCGCTTCGACGCGGTCGCACGCGAGCCGGGCTGGACGGCCGCGAAGCTGCAGTCGCGCTGCGGGATGGGCGCGTGCCAGGGCCGCGTGTGCGGCGCGGCCGCGCAGACGCTGTTCGGCTGGACCCCGCCCGCGCCGCGCACGCCGCTCGTACCCGCGCGGGTCGGCACGCTGATGTTGGACGGCACGGCATCCTGCGACGGCGCGTAACGCGTCGCAGCGTAGCGGCCCGGTCGACGCCGGGCCGCGCCATTCACTCCACGTTTACCTTCTCCCATCCGCCGACCTGAGGCGCCGCACAGGCGCGCAGGCACTCGATCGTCGCGGCCACGGCCGCGCGATTCGCGCTGTCGGGGTGCCAGTACATCGACACCGCACCCTGGCCCTCGAGCTCCATCGGCAGGATGCGGATCGCGTTCAGTTGCGCGAAGCGCCGCGCGGCGCGGTGCGACGCGACGCCGAGCAGGTCGGTGTTGTTCAGCAGCGTGAGGTTGAGGATCGACGAATTCGATTCGACGCAGTGCGGCGGCCGCACGCGGCCGGCGGCCGTCAACGCGGTCTCCAGCGCGTTGTGCACGGGCGTGCCCGACGGCCACACGATCCACGAATAGGCGAGCACGTCGTCCCAGCCGACTGAAGCCGCGCCGGCGAGCGCGTGGCCGGGCCGCGCGACGAACACGACCGGATCGACATACAGCGCTTCGGCCTGCAGGTGCGGATCGACGGACGTCGAACCCGAGCGGCCCACGACGATGTCCAGTTCGCTGCGCGCAAGCTGCGGCATCAACTGGTTCATCGTGCTTTCGGTGAGCCGCACCTGCGCGCGCGGCATCCGTTTCAGCAGTTGCGACACCGCGAGCGGCACCGTGTCGGCCGCCGCGACGCCCGACGTGCCGATCGTCACGAGGCCGCTGCCGCCTTCGCGCAGCGCGGCCATGTCGTCGCGCGCGACGTCGAGCTGTGCCTCGACGCGGCGCGCGTGCTCGATCAGCGCTTCGCCGTAGGGCGTCGGCCGCAGGCCGCGCGCATGCCGCTCGAACAGCGGCAGCCCGACATCCTCCTCCAGTTCCTTCAGCCATTTTGACAGCGCGGGCTGCGTGGTCGCGAGCGCCACGGCCGACTGGCTCAGGTTGCCGGTGCCGGCAAGGCTCAGCAGTACCTGCAAATGCCGCAGTCGCAGCCGGTGAGTCCAGTCCATCGCATGCCTCGTCGCGAAAAGGTATATCCAAAATCATATGGATCAGATGATTTGACCATTTTACCGGGTATGGCTGCGTCGCATATAAATCGGCTAACGGACTGCAACACGGTTGCCGACCTGACTCGACAGACACAGCGCCGACGCCGATCGGCCGACTCCAAGGAGACATCATGACGACCCGCCATCCGGACGTGCCGCGCGCCGCCTACTACGCAAGGATCGCCGAGCAGCGCCTGGCGCCGTTGTGGGAATCGCTGCACAACCTCGTGCCGAAATCCCCGCAGCCGGCCGCGCAGGCCGCGATCTGGAAGTACGCGCAGGTGCGCGACCTCGTGATGCAGGCCGGCAGCGTGATCAGCGCGGAAGAGGCCGTGCGCCGCGTGCTGGTGCTGGAGAACCCGGGGCTGCCCGGCAAGTCGAGCATGACGCCGAGCCTGTATGCGGGCCTGCAGTTGATTCTGCCGGGCGAGATCGCGCCGAGCCATCGGCATACGCAGTCGGCGCTGCGCTTCATCGTCGAAGGGCGCGGCGCGTGGACGGCCGTGAACGGCGAGCGCACGACGATGCATCCGGGCGACTTCATCATCACGCCGTCGTGGGCGTGGCACGACCACGGCAATCCGTCGGAGGAACAGGGCGGCGAGCCCGTCGTGTGGCTCGACGGGCTCGACATTCCGCTCGTCGCGAGCCTCGACGCGGGCTTC
Source organism: Papaver nudicaule (assembly GCA_023529015.1). Taxonomy (NCBI): domain Eukaryota; kingdom Viridiplantae; phylum Streptophyta; class Magnoliopsida; order Ranunculales; family Papaveraceae; genus Papaver; species Papaver nudicaule. The sequence continues at coordinate 8,973 of JAJJMA010199538.1, read as the reverse complement.
GCGGAGAACTACCCGGAAGCCGTGCAGCCCGTGAGCCACCCGGAAGGCGACAGCTTCGCGCGCTTCGGCCACAACATGGTGCCGGTGCGGCATCGCGTAAGCGACCCGACGTCGCCGGTGTTCAGCTATCCGTATGCACGCACCCGCGACGCGCTCGACACGCTGTACCGGAGCGGCGAGCTCGATGCGTGGGACGGCGTGAAGCTGCGCTATGTGAACCCCGCGACGGGCGGCTGGCCGATGCCGACCATCGCGACCTTCATGCAGTTCCTGCCCGCCGGCTTCGACGGCCGCACGTACCGCAGCACCGACGCGACGATCTACTGCGTCGTCGAGGGCAGCGGCACTGCACACATCGGCGGCGACGCCTTCGCGTTCGAGCCGCACGACATCTTCGTCGCGCCGTCATGGGCGTCGGTGCGGCTGTCGGCGTCGTCCGACAGCGTGCTGTTCAGCTATTCCGACCGGCCCGTGCTGTCCGCGCTGAACCTGCTGCGCGAAGCGCGCGACTGACGCTGGCCGGATTCTTCATCGATTCGTTTTTCGTGCGCCGCCGTGCGACGCGCGTCCCTTCGTTCATGCCTACGCTGGAGCCGTTCATGACTTTCGTTTTCCCGCCCGAAGCGCCCGTGGCGCTGCCCGTCGCCGGCAGCGATGCCCGGTTCGCGGTACGCCGCGTCTATTGCGTCGGCCGCAACTACGCGGCCCATGCACGCGAAATGGGCTTCGATCCCGATCGCGAGCCGCCGTTCTTCTTCTGCAAGCCGGCCGATTCGATCGTGCCGGTCGCGTACGGCGAAACGCTCGATCTCGCGTATCCGTCGCAGACGCAGAACTATCACTACGAAGCCGAACTCGTCGCGGTGATCGGCAAGGGCGGGTCGGACATTCCGCTCGAACGCGCGCTCGAACACGTGTGGGGCTACGCGGTCGGCCTCGACATGACGCGCCGCGACCTGCAGATGAAGATGCGCGAGATGGGCCGGCCGTGGGAGATCGGCAAGGCGTTCGACCGCTCGGCGCCGATCGGGCCCGTGCATCCGGCGAGCGAAGCCGGTCATTTCGAGCAGGGCGGGCTGTGGCTGACCGTCAACGGCGCGACGAAGCAGAAGAGCGACGTGTCGCACCTGATCTGGTCGGTCGCGGAAACGGTGGCCGACCTGTCGAAGTTCTTCCGCCTCGAACCGGGCGACGTGATCTTCACGGGCACGCCGGAAGGTGTCGGCGCGGTGGTCGCGGGCGACGTGATGAAGGTCGGTGTCGAGCGGCTCGGCGAACTGACCGTGCGCGTGGTCTGACGCGTTTTCCTCGAAAGGTCACATCGTGCAACTGCATAGCTTCTTCAACAGTTCGACGTCCTATCGGGTGCGCATCGCGCTCGCGCTGAAAGGGCTGCCGTACGACACGCTGCCCGTGAACATCCGCACCGGCGAGCATCGCAACGCCGATTACGTCGCGCAGGTGAACCCGTCGGCGTCGGTGCCCGCGCTGGTCGACGGCGATTTCCGTCTCGGCCAGTCGCTCGCGATCCTCGATTACCTCGACCAGATCCATCCGGAACCTCGGCTGATTCCACTCGAACCGCGCCGTCGTGCGCGCGTGCTGGAACTGGCAGCGCTGATCGCATGCGACATCCATCCCGTCAACAACCTGCGTGTGCTGCGCTATCTCGACAACGAGCTGAAGGTCACACCGCAGCAGAAGACCGCGTGGTACCGGCACTGGATCGCGGAAGGGATGGCCGGCGTCGAGCGGCTGCTGGCCCGCGCGGACGAGGGCCCGTGGTGCTTCGGCGACGCGCCGACGCTGGCCGACGTGTGCCTCGTGCCGCAGGTCTCGAACGCGTTGCGGATGGATTGCGACCTGAGCGCGTATCCGCGTTGCCTCGCGGTTCATGAACACGCGCGGCGCGAGCCGGCTTTCGAGGCCGCGCAGCCGCAGTTGCAACCGGATTACGTCGCGTAACACGAAGCAGGAGACAGACATGGGCGAGACAAACAACAACGGCCGGCGCGTACTCGTGATCGGCGGCGGTATCGGCGGGCTCGCGGCGGCACTTGCGCTTGCGCGCCAGGGCATCCGCGTGAAGCTGCTCGAACAGGCCGAGCAGATCGGCGAGATCGGCGCGGGGATCCAGCTCGCCGCGAATGCGTTCAACGCACTCGATGCGCTGGGCGTCGGCGAGGCCGCACGCGGCCGTGCGGTGTTCACCGACTGGCTGCAACTGATGGACGCGGTCGATGCGCGCGAGGTCGTGCGCATCGATACGGGCGCCGCGTACCGCGAGCGCTTCGGCAATCCGTATGCGGTGATTCATCGCGCGGACATTCACCTGTCGATCTACGAGGCGGTCAAGGATCACCCGCTGATCGAATTCCGGACGAGCACGCAGGTGTGCGGGTTCGAGCAGGACGGCAACGGCGTGACCGTGACCGACCAGCACGGCGAACGCCATCGCGCCGATGCGGTGATCGGCTGCGACGGCGTGAAGTCCGTGATCCGCCAGGCGTTGATCGGCGACGCGCATCGCGTGACGGGGCACGTCGTGTATCGCGCGGTGGTCGACACCGACAACATGCCGAAGGACCTGCGGATCAACGCGCCGGTCGTGTGGGCCGGCCCGCATTGCCATCTCGTCCACTATCCGCTGCGCGGCGGGCGGCAATACAACCTCGTCGTCACCTTCCACAGCCGCGAGCAGGAGACCTGGGGCGTGCGCGAGGGCAGCAAGGAAGAAGTGCTGTCGTACTTCGACGGCGTCCATCCGTTGCCGACGCAGATGCTCGACCGCCCGACGTCGTGGAAGCGCTGGGCGACCGCCGACCGCGATCCGGTCGAACGCTGGAGCGCCGGCCGTGCGACGGTGCTCGGCGACGCCGCGCACCCGATGACGCAATACCTCGCGCAGGGCGCGTGCCAGGCGCTCGAGGATGCAGTGACGCTCGGTGCCGCCGTCGCGCACGCCGATGGCGATTTCGAGGCCGCTTTCGCGCTGTACGAACGCGTGCGGATTCCGCGCACCGCGCGCGTGCTGTATTCGGCGCGCGAGATGGGGCGGATCTATCACGCGAAGGGTGTCGAGCGGCAGGTACGCAACGAGCTGTGGGTCGGGCGCACGCAGGCGCAGTTCTACGACGCGCTCGACTGGCTGCACGGCTGGCGCGCGGAGGATTGCCTGAAGCCCGTCGCGTAACGCACGCTTTCAGCCCGATTCCGGCGGCGCGCATTTCAACTACACCACGCGCGACCGCCTTCATGGAGGAGACACCATCATGGCCGATACGCTGTCCATCGACGTCAGCAAATGGATCGACCGGCATCGCGTTGCGCCGTTTCAGGCCGCGATCGTCGTACTGTGCTTCCTGATCGTCGCGATCGACGGGTTCGACACCGCGTCGATCGGATTCATCGCGCCCGTCATTCGCGCGGAATGGGGCTTGTCGCCCGCGCAACTCGCGCCCGTGTTCGGCGCGGGGCTGGCCGGGCTGATGGTCGGCGCGCTCGTGTTCGGGCCGTTCGGCGACCGGTTCGGCCGCAAGCGTCTGCTGCTCGCGTGCGTGGCGTGCTTCGGCATCGCGAGCGCCGCGTCGGCGAGTGCGGGCGGTTTGACCGAGCTGATCGCGTGGCGCTTCGTGACCGGGCTCGGGCTCGGCGGTGCGATGCCGAATGCGATCACGCTGACCTCCGAATACTGTCCGGCACGGCGCCGCTCGCTGCTCGTGACGACGATGTTCTGCGGTTTCACGATCGGCTCCGCGCTCGGCGGGCTCGCGGCCGCGTCGCTGATCGAGCATTACGGCTGGCGCGCGGTGCTCGTCGTCGGCGGTGCCGCGCCGCTGCTGCTCCTGCCGGTGCTCGCGTGGCGGCTGCCGGAATCGGTGCGCTATCTCGTCAACATCGGGGCGGCACCCGAGCGGATCGCGGCGATGCTCGGCCGGATCGCGCCGGATCCGCATCTCGCGAACGCATCGTTCATCGCGCCCGCCGGCAAGCCGGCCGGATCGCCGCTCGGCCGCCTGTTCGGCGCCGACCTGCTGCGCGGCACGCTGCTGCTGTGGCTCACGTTCTTCATGAGCCTGCTCGTGATCTACCTGCTGTCGAGCTGGCTGCCGACGCTGCTGCGCACGACCGGCGCGACGCTGCAGACGGCCGCGCGCGTGACCGCGATGTTCCAGGTCGGCGGCACGCTCGGCGCGATCGTGCTCGGCTGGCTGATGGACCGCTTCGACCCGCACCGCGTGCTGGCCTGCAGCTATGCGACGGCCGGCGTGTTCGTCGCGGCGATCGGCGTGTGTGCCGCGTCGCCGTGGGGCGCTGCGCTCGCCGTGTTCGCGGCCGGTTTCTGCGTGTCGGGTTCGCAGGTGGGGGCGAATGCGCTGTCGGCCGCGTTCTATCCGACCGAGTGCCGGACCACGGGCGTGAGCTGGGCGAACGGGATCGGCCGCGGCGGGTCGGTCGTCGGCTCGATGGCGGGGGGCGCGATGCTGGCGATGGGCGTGCCGCTGTCGACCGCGTTTGCCGTCGTCGCGGCGCCGTGCGTGATCGCGGCGATTGCAGTGCTGGCGCTCGGCGTGGTTCGCGCCGATGCGGCGCGCGCGTCGAGTGCATCGAGTGTCGACGGGATCGCGGGCGAGCAAGCCTGAGCGCAGGAACGCACAAGACTATCGGTTTTGCGGCAGCGTGAATCAATATTATATAAATTGATATAATATTGATTCTTTAATCGTGTTGTCCTGTACCGATGAACGACGATCTTCCCGCCGGGCTGCCCGAGCCCGACCAGATGCGCGCAGCGGCCGAATCGGCCTGCGCGCTCCTCAAGGTGCTGTCGAATCCCGACCGGCTGCTGCTGCTCTGCGAGCTGTCGCAGGGCGAGCGCTGCGTGAGCGATCTCGAGACGCGGCTGGACATCCGCCAGCCGACGCTGTCGCAGCAGCTCGGCGTGTTGCGGGACAACGCGCTGGTCCGCACACGCCGCGAAGGCAAGAACATCCACTATTCGCTCGACAGCCCGGCCGTGATCGCGGTGATGGGGGTGCTGTACGAACAGTTCTGCGGCCCGGCCGCGAAGGGGACGCGCGATGCAGCTTGATGCGCTTCATTTCACGCCATGGCTGTCGCTGGCCGGCGGCGTGCTGATCGGGCTCGCGGCCGCGTGGCTCGTCGCGTTCAACGGCCGGATTGCCGGCATCAGCGGCATCGTCGGCGGCTTGTTCACGGCGGGTGCCGGGGAGCGCGACTGGCGCGTCGCATTCGTCGTCGGGATGATCGCCGCACCGCTTGCGATGCGCGTCGCCGGAGCCGGCCTGACGCCGCAGGTCGACGCAAGCTGGCTCGAGCTGCTGGCGGCCGGGCTGCTGGTCGGGATCGGCACACGGTACGCGGGCGGCTGCACGAGCGGCCACGGCGTGTGCGGGATGTCGCGTGGCGCACTGCGTTCGGTGGTCGCGACCGCGACTTTCATGGTCGCGGGCTTCGTGACCGTATTCGTGCGGCAGCACATGCTGGGAGGCTGACATGCAGGCAGGATTCGCGTTTCTGGCTGGGCTGCTGTTCGGTGTCGGCCTCATCGTGTCGGGTATGGCCAATCCGCAGAAGGTGCTCGGCTTTCTCGACCTGGCGGGCCGCTGGGATCCGTCGCTCGCGTTCGTGATGGCCGGCGCGACGGGCGTGGCCGTGTTCGCGTTCGCCTGGGCGAAACGCCGGACGCGGTCGTGGCTCGGCTTGCCGATGCAGTTGCCGGCCTTGCGGGCGATCACCGTGCGCCTGGTCGCCGGCAGCGCCGTGTTCGGCATCGGCTGGGGGATTGCCGGGTTCTGCCCTGGGCCCGCGATCGTGTCGATCGGCTTCGGGTCGGCCAAGGGGATCGGGTTCGTCGTCGCGATGCTGGTCGGGATGGCGATATTCGAGTGGGTCGAGCGTCGCAGGAGCAGGAGCGCGCGGTGACTGACGCGATGGCCGCCCCGTGCCGGGTAGGCTGCGGCGGTCGAGGTGGCCTACCTGGACGAGGGCGGCTGGAACGGGGCGCGTTCGCTCGTCGCCGCGATGATGCGGTGGCTGCGTGGCCGACGCCGCGGCTCGGCGAGCCGCGATGTCAGGAATGCTCTCGCACATGACGGCCGCCGCGCACATGTTCGGACAGCCGGCGCAGGATCGCGCGCCACGCCGCGAGCACGCCGCTTCGGCCGGCAGGCGCGACAACCGCCGTGCTGACCGGGCCGGCGCCGCCGGCCGACAACGCTACGTGACCGGCTGTGTCGAGCATCAGGCATTCGCCTTCGTCGAGCACGCGGCGGATGTACTGGGGTGCGTCGGGCAGCCAGTCGAGTCCGCCGTGGCGCAGCGTAACCGCGAGCGCCCCGTCCAGCACGATCACCTGGCTGCCCTTGTCGAACCACGCAAAGTGGCTTTGCCCGGCGTCGAGCCGGATATGTTGCGTCCGCATGGCGATTCCTTTTCCCGGTTGAGTGGCCTCGCGACGGCGAGGCGACAGCGTGCAGTCAGGTTAGGGAAACAGGCGCGGGCACGACAGATTCAGGGGACGGGAATCTGTTGCGGTGCAGGGGGTGATTTTGCGTCGCTGTATCGGTGGGTTTCCCCCGAATCTGTATCTGGCGTGCCCTCGGACGCGCGGGCACGATGGCCCGCATGACGCCTTTTACCGACGCATCCCGCACGCCGTTGCCGATGGAAGGCGAGCCGCTTTACGAACGGCTCGCCGAACATTACCGCCGCATCATCGCGGCCGGCACGCTGTCGCCCGGCGACCGGATGCCGTCGGTGCGCGCATTCATGGCGCAGCACGGCGTAAGCCTGTCGACCGCGATCCAGGCATTCCGGCGGCTCGAGGATACCGGCTGGTGCGATGCGAAGCCGCGCTCGGGCTACTTCGTGCGGCGCCGCGCGTCGGCCGTGCTTGAAACGCTGCCGGAAAGCGACGGCCCGCCGTTGAGCGTCGAGCCGCCGTTCGCGGGCCTTCACGAACGCGTGTCGCGCGTGATCGACCGCGCGAATGCGGCAACCGATGCGTTGAATCTCGGCGGCGCGTCCGCGCTGGCCGCGCTGTATCCGACCGAGCGCCTGCAGGCGCTGGCGATCCGGCTGCTGCGGCGCAAGCCGACGCTGCTGACCGACGCGGGGCCCGTCGGCGGTTCGCCCGAATTCCGGCAGACGATGGCCAAACGCGCGCTGTCGTACGGCGTGACCGTGTCGCCGGACGACGTGATGTCGACGAGTGGCGGCGTCGATGCGGTGAATCTCGCGCTGCGTGCGGTCGCGCGCCCCGGCGACACGATCGCGATCGAATCGCCGGCCTTCTTCGGCTTGATCCAGTTGCTCGAAAGCCTCGGCCTGCGCGCGCTCGAAATCCCGGCCAGCCCGACGACCGGCCTGTCGATCGAGGCGCTCGAAGTGGCGCTGACCGCGTATCCCGACATTCGGGCCGTGGTCGTCGTGCCGAACCTGCAGAACCCGCTCGGCTGCGTGATGCCCGACGAGCGCAAGGCTGCGCTCGTCGCGCTGTGCTCGCGCCACGGCGTGGCCGTGATCGAGGACGAGCCGTATCGCGAGCTTGTCGAGGCGCCGCAGGCGGTCAAGCCGGTGAAGGCATGGGACCGCGACGGCACGGTGATCTACTGTCCGTCGTTCAACAAGGTGCTGGCTCCCGGAATGCGGCTCGGCTGGATGAGCGCGGGGCGCTGGCATGCGCGCGTGAGGATGCTGAAGTTCGCGCACAGCCGGCACAACGCCGCATTGCTGCAGGCCGTTGCGGCCGAATTCGTCGGCTCGGGCGCGTTCGATCGCCATCTGCATCGGTTTCGCGAACAGTTGCGCGTGCAGCGCGATGTGACGATCGACGCGATTGCGCGCCATTTCCCGGCCGGAACCCGGATGAACCAGCCGCCGGGCGGGATGCTGCTGTGGATCGCGTTGCCGGACGGCGTGCGCTCCGATGCGCTGTTCGATGCCGCACTGGCGCACGGAGTCAAGATCGCGCCCGGTTCGATCTTCTCGAATTCCGACCGCTTCGACGCCTATATCCGGCTTGCATGCACGCGCGTGTTCGACGCGGCACACGAGGCGGCATTCGAAACGCTCGGCCGCCTGATACGCGACGCCGCGGCGGCTGCATAAGCACGGCGGCTGCCGGCCGGGCTCGCGCATGCGCGATCGCTCCGGGCTGCCGCGCCACCGCGGCTGCCGGACGCACCATGTCAGCGTCCGGCCGAGTGCGAGGCGAGATGCTGGCGGATCAACGACAGGTAACGATCGCCGACCGAGAAATCGCGTGCGGCGCGCGGCCGTTCGGCCGGGCGCAGCGTGGCCGGCGCGCTCATGCCCAGATACCGGCATACCGCCGACGGAAACGGCTTGCGCGTATGCCCGAGCTGGCGCGCCGCGCGCTCGACGCGGGCGTCGCCGACCTGGGCACGAAGCCACGCCAGGACTTGGCGATCGGTGTCGTTGACGATACGGACCAGATGTTCCATCGCGCACCTCACTGTTCATAAATACAGTACTGTAAATATAACCAGTGTTTGCGGCGACCGCAAGCGGGCGAGCTTGCGGCTGGCCGTTCGGCCAGGGTCAGCGCGCCGGCGCGGTGGTTCGGCGGTCCGGCAATCCGGTGACCCGGGCGGCGGGGGCAGCGGCGGCGGGAGCGGCGATGCCCGTATAGCGTGCATCGGTCAGCGTGCCGAGGAACGCGACGATATCGTCGATTTCCGCGTCGGTCAGCGCTGGCGGCGTGCCGGGCCGGCGGTTCATCGGCGTCGAGTTGACGTTGATGTTGCCGCGATAGGCGGCCGGCACGTCGTCGAACGTCCTGGCGCCGTGATACCAGAAGCCGGGGTCGGTCGAGCGCGTGTTGTAGAACGCGACCGCGTCGCGCAGCGTCGTGAACACGCCGTTGTGCATGAACGTCTGCTTGACCGCGACGTTGCGCAGCCCCGGCGTACGCAGGTAGCCGCACCA
>JAJJMA010199530.1:0-42166 GCA_023529015.1 Papaver nudicaule | reverse complement strand
CATCTCTATAACCAGCCAAATCCTCGATATAATGTATACAAAATCATATATGTTGTTGTAATATGTTTGCCCTCCTTGATTTCTGTCATATCCCCACTACTCCACATCATTTAAAAAATCCCTAGTCAAGGTTACAGGATTATCATTTTCACTTACGATTGACATCAAACAAGTCAATTAAAATCAGTAATTAAATATCCATTCCATTTATATATGTTTCCACACACAAATCAACCATCTGACCATGAGATTTCTACTTACACCCACCAACAAAATCATCATGACCAAAAATTAGGGTTTTCATATATTCTCTCAACAAATCGATGCCTTTCTAATAATCATGACTATCAAGTAAATAATTTGTTGTAACCAACACTCTGATTATTATTACGAATCTACAAAATCACATATATTTATATTTATAGATAGATCTGAATTTACTTACCAATGAAGGCTTCATTTGATTCAACTCAAAATTGATTTCAGATCCACATGAAGGAGAAGGAGGAGGAGTAGATTCCCAACGGCTGTAATAGATCGACTTCAAAAACTAGATCTACTATTGATTTTACGAAGAACTGTATGAATCTTCCATGACCAGTTAGGGTTGGATAGGTCATTGGATAGGTTTTACTGATTTCAAATCGAAGTTGGAGTAGATCTAGTTTTTGAATTAGGGTTTTCCAAAAGAAGTTAAAGCAGAAATTCCCTCTTCTTCTTCTTACAGAGAAGTTAATGCAGATGAAATGAAATCTCGATTGACGAGGAAGAAGAAGAAGAAAGAAGAAGAAGCAAACCCTAACTGAACGATTCCTCCCGATTTTGAAATCTCGAACTGTTGAAATCAGATAGAAGAAACTTGTTTGACTTAGGGTTTCAAAACATTTGAAGTTGAGCAGATGATGAAATCGAATACTCTTCTTCTTCTTCAATTTAATTAAGTTAAGCAGAGGACAAAAGAGAAGAAGAAAGTTTCGATAACAGAAGAAGACGAAGGAACTGAAACTAGATATTCTTCTTCTTCAATTTAATCAAGTTAAGCAGAGGACAAGGAGAAGAAGAAACAGATCTAGTTTCGATAACATAATAAGATGAAGGAACTTAAACTAGATATTTGACCGAGTCATATTTTTTTTTGCCCGTTAGAGGTGCTGCCCGCAGCCCGCAGCCCGTTGCCCCTTTTCTTTGGTGTATCTCTGTGCGTGCGTTGATTTTTCACCATGGTCCGACGGTCCCACGTGTATTGGACCTTATCCCTCACACAGGTTTTATGTCTCTAACCATGGAACCCTCCTCCTCTCGGTCTGACCCATGGGACCCTCTTTCTCTATGTTGGACCCCATTTCTCTCTAATTACATTTTAGCCTTATCAGATTATTTAAGTACAACACATGTTATAATTAGGTAGGGGTAAAATGATAATAATGCATATTAGATATTTTAATTACTGTTATACCCTCACTTATTTTTATAAAGTATGAATGTGAAATATAAAAACAGAGATAAAATTGTCTAAAATTTTTACAGCTTCATTAGGGGGTCTTGGCTTTATATAATAGAATAGAATAGAAGAATAGATGGCTGAATAATCCAAGAGAAAGGTTTTACCGCGCGACAGTGCAGGGAAGCTAAATGATTTTATGTGTGGGGTTCATTAGTTTTTTTTCAATTTCATTAGATCGATATTTATGCTCAAATGTAATAATAAGTGAATCTAGTTAGGTTTTTAATTAATTAGAACCAGAAGTTTTCTTCAATTTTGGGTTGGTGATGGTGGTTCTGTTGGTGCAGTTAGAATGTCGGTGGTGGTGAAGATCAAAGGAGGATTGTCGATCTCCAAAAGAGTTAAGAGGATAAGATGAGGACATGGTAGATGCTAAATCTGAAAGGTATGGTAACTATGGTTGTTTCAAGCTATAACTTCGTCTTTTATAGTGCCCCGTTCCTTTTCCAACTACTTATAATATGCCGATGGATAGTATGGTCATAAAACGCAGTTGATAGGTGTAATATGAAGTCTAAATATAGTGGCTGCTTATGAACTTCTTGACCATTTATGTGAATTCATTATGATCAACTTACGGTACATTCGGCAAAATAGGTAAGGCTGTTGAAAATGTCAGCTGTGTCTTCATCTATTAATATTGGATATCCAATCTGATTTTCTTGTAATTGGGTTTTTAAACTAGTCTTCTTCCAAATAAATTAAGCATTTGAAGATCTACTCTTTATTCGTTGATGTTGGGACTGTCCGAATGACATTAATGAAGCCACGTCAACTTTGTTATATGCTTCTGCAAGATGTTCAATTTGCCTGAGCTGTCTAAGTTACGTAGGTTGATTGGTTATCGATATGGGAATACCTTTACAACTGCTGCAGTGGAATTGCTCCCAGGAGATCTAGTGAACCGTCAGGTTTGACTTAAACCTCTTATTTATGGTTAACTTGTATATGTAATCTTCTTTCATATCTTAGTATTCTTGTTTATCTGAAACACTTTATTCAGAAGATCTCAGTTATATCGTTACGGATGATGCCAAATTCAGATTGATTAAAGAAATCGCTTGTTAAAAGTGCCTTGAAATAGATCCTATTCAAGACATACATTTGAAATAAATACTTTTAGTTTCGATAGGACAGACCAGAGGGCCAACAAATGAATATTTTTCTTAGTTTTGGTAGGGGTGTGCCAGGCCTCTGCAGTAGTGCAACGCATGAGAACCCCAGCAGTAAGCTTACTAAGCTGCTGTGATGGGAACTCCCCCATGAAAAATAATAATTTATTATCGTATGAGACGATGGCCCACACATTAGATATTAAACTATAAGAACAGATACTACACTTGATACTACACGATGAGGGACTAATTTACAAGGTATGGTTGTTCCTATCTACAACTTCGTTTTTATACTTCCCCGTTCCCTTCCACCTTCTTATACTACACGATGAGGGACTAATTTTTTTTTTTTTTTGGATCGATTAATAGGAAAATTTCATTGAAAAGACACACAAAACGTGTATGAGCAAATGCAAAAACGCACAAAAATTCTAACAAAGAGAATAACACAACATATTCTCTAGCAATGTCAAAAGCACACAAGAAAAAACTAAGTCATCAAACTTTAGACACCAAAGACCAATACCACTACTTCAAGCTTGCAAATTAAACCAAGAACTCCAACCACGTCAATGCATCTCATCAAGATCCTTTAGATTTAAACCCTTGTGATTATTCGCAAGATCACCAAACATCTTCCGACGATTTTCCTTCGAAGATGGAAAACTTAAGCCCCATTCGCAACCAAATCTAAGAGTTTGTTAGTTGAAATTTCATTAGGAGATGTAATCGATTTTGGAACACAACTCTTTTGTGCACTCAAAGTGCCATTTGGGAAAAGACACGTCGCTTTAGACTTACGACTCACTTTTTTGTTAGATACCAAAATTGGTTTGGATAAAGTCGAATTTGGGAAAAGACCCGTAGATGTGGGACTAAATCTTGAGCTCACTGCCTTGGACATAGGCAAAGTAATCCTTGTTGCATCTATGAAACAAGGAACATCATTATGAATAAAAAATTTGGGTTTACATTCCAAATGGTTTCTTGCACAAGGTAAGTACGATTTCCGGTTACTCATGAAGTTTGGGAGGAAATTCTCAGTGAGAATTTCTGACACTTGAATTTGGCCTAGAGACAAACAAAATGTAAAGGAGTTGACAAAGTAAAATAGTACTCTCATGCAACTGAGACTGAGAAACGAACCGACAATGCATAATGAATGTATAATAGTCTAGTTGATAGCAACTGTTATAAAACATAGCTTAAATCACTTAAGATTATCAAGTTTAAGTATGAAAACTAGGAATGGCATCATCCACCTGCTTTATTGGCAAATACGGACTTCAGCCTTCTCAACTGTCCTGGCTCCATTATTTTAGTATCTTTTTCTCCCAATTGTTTCAAGGAAAGTAAGGTATTCTTGTGAAGGAATACTTAATGAAAGCCTATGCTGAAATAAGCAAGCTCATTCGAGATTTGTTTTTCTGGAATATAAATTTTGAGAAAAGCAGGATTGTAGGTTAAAATATCACCGGTCTTCGTGAAGGCTAATGGTTGTCCTTGGAGTGTAAACTTATAAGTCCAATCCGGGTACTCCATTGGCTGGTATGGTTCTTCATCATACTTTTTTTTTATCGTTCCTCTTTTCATACAACCATGAACCATATGTAATAATATGTTTCTCCACTGCAGTAATCTTCATAAATCTCTTTATAGAACAAATGCTCACCTTAAACCCCAATTTCACAAGTATCGTATTCACCGCTTAGCGAAGAGGGTTGTGGAAGTTGTTCACCAAAGTTTTCATTAACCAAATCGAAGACCACTATCATCTCTCTTTCATCCCGCCTCCCGTCGTGCCTCCAATAATAAGATCCAGTAACAATCCAATAAAGCGATCCATTAACAAATACACTGGTCTCCAGTAATTACTGTAAGCGTTGTGGTAAATATTTTGTACCGTAGAATCCAACTTTCTCCATCTGTTGCCACTACCAAGTGTATATACGATGGCCCCTAAATAACAGGAAGCATGATACAGTGCGACAACTTTGTACTCATTGGTTGATGGAACGTAACCAAATCCGCACGACCAATAATTGTACCCATCGCCGAAACTAATCTCGGGTTTAGGAAGTGTAGATGGTGAAAAATGAGAGAGGGACAAGATTGTCAAAACACTCTCGAAACCATGTCTTATTAAAGGCAATCGCCTATTCAGGCTCATCTCCATAGCTCAGAGTGCAACCCATTCCATGAGCTGAACAAACTCTCTATGAGCTCTCTCTTATAACTCCGGTGGGGAGGGTAATATCATAGAGCAGTACTGATAATCTCACCAACATATTAAACCCATTGATCTGCTCAGAGCCAGGTCGCTCAATGGTACACGGTGAAGAATCAACAGAGACGTATCCTCATGGATTTCCTCTTAAACACGACTCAACATACGAGTCTTAATGCAAACCTCAGAAATATTGAAGCTCCAGGCCGGTCCAGAGCTCTCTGAGAGGCATACAACAACCTAAGCAGGCTTAAGCAGACCTAATCCCAAAGTTCAGGATGGTCTAGCATACCATGGATAAACACGCCATGACTTTAAGTGTGTTGTAGCATAAGCACTCACACCACGACTAAGGCACGGGTTGCCCCAAAGTCGAGCTTGGCCAGATGCCAAAGCCATAACGCCACATAGCATGGCACCACCAAACCATGAGACACCATGGATTCGCAAGAAATCAGCCCTGGCCAAGAGGCCAAGGCCATGGCGTAAGCCGCCACAAACCTACTTAGCCTTGGCCAAAGGCCAAGGCCGTAACAAGGAACGTAGCCGCAAACAGGCTGGCCTTGGCCAGAGGCCAAGGCTGTGGCGCCATGACCCATGGCGCCACAACAAGTGAACCTTGGCCAGAGGCCAAGGCCGTGGCGCCATAAGCCCTGGCGCCACCTTAACGCGACTAACGCCAAAGCGCGTCCAAAATTAGCCTTGGCTAAAAGCCAAGGCCGTGGCGCCATAGTCCATGGCGCCACAACAGGTTGGCCTTGGCCAAAGGCCATGGCCGTGGCGCCAAGAGCCATGGCACCACCATAACTAACGCCAAAGCGCAATCAAACACTTATGGCCTTGGCCAAGGACCAAGGCCACTCCTATACTTGTGTCCAGGAGGCACTACGATCATGTTGGTCACAACAATTAGTCGTACAACCCTACTCTACTCAACTCAACTACGCAATATCCGAGTTAAACTCACTCGAGACATCAAAACATCACACGGGGGGATAACTTTAGGGGTATTGGTCTGGCGGTCTACGGCAGTTGAAAGAAACTGATAGAGATAGTGGACAGTTACGAGAAGATGGCGCGAGTGGACATGTTCTACACAACTCAGGCAGTACGGGAACCAACCCATGTCCTCCACTCCTCCACTCTTCCACGACTTCCACTTTCTCTGTCGAGAGATCAGGGGAGTTCAAACTATAAATAGAGGCTTCCTCTATCTTCCAAGGCAGAACATTAAGAACGTTCAGAACAACTAGAACACACACACAGAAACAACCAGAGCCTCAAAGAAAACACCTGAGAATCGAAACACGTTTCTAGCCTTGGAGATTTCTAGTTGACTTCACGACGGAGATCTTGAACTCTTACACCCAAAACACATCCTCAACCTGATCTCAAAATTCTTCGCTGTTTCCCTCCCTAGACCAACCTATATCCTCTCTGTGACCGAAGCAAGACGGGAACGGCCATTTTCTTGGTTTAGGCTTGTCTTGTTCGACTTTGATCTTCGAGCACTACGAAAGTACCCAGAGACGGTACATTGTTTTTGCAGGTAAAAACAGTTGGCGACCACAGTGGGAGATCATTCTCTCGGTTCCAGAGAAACTTGCTTAAATATGGTTGAACTTAGGTCGGGATCAGATACCAAAAACCCCAACTCTTCAACTGACGGTGCTGTAGCCTCCAACGCAGCACCTACCAACCCACCTGCATCCAACAATACGCCCAACGCACATGTTACCCTAAATAATCCCTCTTCAGCACCTACTATCTCGGCTGTACTCAACACCCCAACAACGGAGCAGCAGTTGGTAGAGCTTTGCATCAACGGAATGATCCCTGTATACCGAGCCCTCTAGGAAAACCTCCACTTCCAGACCTTCTCCGAACTCCATGAAGCTGCGAAGAAGTCCGTCACCACTGCACCCGCTTTGTTGGAAAGAACCACCAGACGAACGAGGGACGAATCGCTTATGGCCGCACACCGCAAGAGCGACAACCAACCAGCCCGAGAAGCCCCTCGAGCCTACACCACCTCTTTCTTTCCCAGGTACGATGGAACCGGTCATGCACGAGAACGCGTCTCACGTTTCCTGGAATCTCTGGGGGAATACGGATACAGTCATACCTTGAGGCTTAACGAATTCCCGAAGTCTCTTATCGGAGGAGCTTACCAATGGTATGCTCATCTCCCACCAAGAACCACAAGCACCTGGAATGGATTGATGGACGCCTTCTTCAAAGAATTTCTTTTTGGGAAGGTAACTCTCTCTGATTTAAGTAAGATGCGCCAAAGGGCTGGAGAATGCCCCGATGAATACGTAAAAAGGTTCAAAGGGCAAGCCCTCACTGCTGCACCCCAGACGTAACGGAGCTGCAACTAGTGGAAATTTGTACTGGTACCATGACGCCTATCTACCGTGCTCTCTTAGAAGATCTTCAGTTCCAGACTCTCGCAGAACTCCAAGAGGCAGCAGCAAGATCCACCTCCATAATACCCACGCTGGGGGAGATGACTCAACTACTAAAGCATGGAGAACTCACTGAAGAAAACAATAGAGGCCCGCACAACGACAGGAAGAGAAAAACGGGAGAATACCTCGCTGAATACCAAACACAAGGCCCAACGACGCGAAGTACGATACCGGAAGGGGACTTGCAACAACAACAAGAAGAAATTGATCTACCGAACGACCTCACGGCGACAGAGATGGAACAACTGCTAGAATCTTTAGTCCGAGACAGACTCGTGGAACTACCCAGAGCATTGAGGCCTCCCACCGCTGAAGAAATGAAACACCCTCATTATTGTCATTATCACAGGAGAATTAGCCACGCCATGATCCAGTGTAACAGTTTCAGGCGAATCCTCGAAGAACACGTTGTCAAGGCCAAGGCACGCTCTTATATGTCGTACCCAGAGCCTCCACGCATCCAAACTCTCACAGACCACAGAGAACCTGTGAACCAGAGAGTAGAGAATTTGATGCACCAACTATGTGAAATCTGTGCTTCTCGAAGTCACAACGACGGGATATGTTTACAGCGCTCAACCACGTGGTGTCAGGGAGACGACTGCCGTTTGGAGAGGAAGAAGACCCACGCTCGTCAACTCCAGACAAGTCTCCAATAAGATACGACTGGGGACTGCTAGCTAGGCAAGGTTGGAGAATACTCACGACTGCATATATACGCGGTGTCGGATTCCCCAACACATTATTGGACCCAGAAGGGAAGATCAATGTCATCTCTACAACGACACTAGAAACCTCGGGAGGATCACCATACGATGTCACTGATTCCCTGGAAACATTGGAAGACCCCGAAGGAAGGACGGTGATAACCCGTGGACGAATAACTCTCCAGATCGAAGTGAATGGAGTATGGACGGAGGCCGAGCTCTATGTGGTCCCACGAGATTTAGAGCACGACATGATCCTCGACCACTCTTGGTTCCGAGACAACCAGAACTTACTTAACAAGACCGCTACCCCACGAGGAGCACCGGCTGAACCAGAGGATCTCCACGCAGCGACAGTATCTTTGACGAAGAAAGAGGGACCTCACCTAGCCCCGAACAGGAACCTAGGACGAAGGCCCCGCAAAAGATGGACGGAATGCTCGTCCCCAGGTATGAGTGGATCATGAACCCTACTCAATATTTTAGAAGATGGACGACCTCTTCCCCTAGCCATGAAACCCTTAATATCTTGTTTAGCCAACTAGAAAATACGAGACGAGAAAACCAACGACAATAGGTTTACCTGTCGTCCTCGAAAATCACCGTTATACCGGAAGCTTCACCGCCTTAGAGCCCCGGTAACGAACGACGGAGGCTACAAAGTAGGAAGATTGGTGATGAAGACCAAACAGGCAAGGAGGAGGGCAGCCCGAAGGACCTTACATGGTTATTAAATCCACGTTGAACGGATACTACAAACTCGCCTCGCTCAAAGACGGATGCAAGGATGCGATAATAATCAAAGAAAAGCGGATTGAAGCATATCCCAATTAAACCTTAGTTATAAAAAAAAAAAGAGAAATATAACCATTGTACATAGTCGAGACATGAGACTCGTTCTATCATTGTCTTTCGAATAAATAATAATAAAGAAATTCCCAAACCATGAGTCGAGAAACGAAACCAAAACAATCAGAAAAGCCAAATAACACAATAGCCTTAGCCTTTTCATAAACATCCCTCACGTTGGAAAGAACATCCCGTTCCTTCACAAACCTAGCTTCCAGTTCAGCAACCTCCTTTTCTTTTGCTGCGAAGACGTCTTCCGTAACCCCCTCAGCCCCAACCTTCGCATTTTTCTGCTTCTCGAACCTCTCCCGGAGCTAAGTCACATTGTAGGACTCAGACTCAGCAGCTGCTATAGCATCCTCCCAATCCTGCAGTATCCCTGGTTTGACCCCGTGCATGGAGTTTTCTCGCATCTCGGCAATCCGCTCCAACAGAACTCCGACGAACCCTTCCGCCATGGCACGGTTTGCATCCTCCCTTGCAATATGCCCAAACTATCTCCAGATACGTGTGTACATGTCCTCATACTCTCGAGAAACAACGAAACCGCCTATAGCCACCTGGTAGGACCTGACTCTCAGGAGGGGAAAAGCAACACCTCGGCCCGGGTAAAGCGCGTTCAGTCTAGCCTCCCTGTCCCCAATCTCAGCATCAGCAACATCCCTGGAGTCGGAGTCCACAATCTCCTCAGTATTGCCGTTCTCGATGACTTCTTCCTCGCCACCTTCGCCCGTGGACACGCCTACAGTAACAGGGGAAGCTACGCCACTAGTCACCACCATCTCGTCGCACATGAAGTCTCCGCTCTCCTTTCGTAGACTAAAAATAAAGGAGTCAAAAAGAGGGCGTGAGTTACCACTGGTCTAGAAGTAAGGAAGAAATAAGCGAAGACACAAAGAGCGGAGTCCCTTACCGCGACAGGATGCGGCTCCTCACAAAGGAGTGATGAAGCGTTGAACGTCTCTGCTACCTCTCGCTCCTTGTCACTAACAGTCGAAGACCCCAAGACAACACGAGAATGAATACTCGACTAAACATTAGCAGGGGAACAAAGCAGTCTTGATAGAAGATTCACTACCGTCACATCAGCGTCCTCATATTCTGGCACATATCCCCTGGGGATCCTCATCCGAGGTCGGCTCCTCCTGGTATCTCGAACTGAAGCCATATCGTCCGACTGGGGACTAGGGGCAGAGCACGCCTGCAGAAGAATAATGAAGAATAAGGGAAAAGACGTCTTATAACCAAGAGGAAATTACCGTCAGATAACCATACCTGAGCGGGAGCGGCAAGAGTACCCTGACTTCCCTCGTTGACGAAACCATGGAGGACTTTGAGAGTACCGTTCCAAAACTCATGATACTCGAGAGTCATCCTCGTTGGTCGGTGACGAAAGATAAAGGGACAACGACGACCGAGGTGAAGTGATACGTCGAGCGAAGACCGCAATTCAGCCACAAAGGGCACAGGGAGCAACTTCTTCGGCACATCTTGATCGAAACCCATCACTCTCGCCGCCCTATCAATATTGTAAGGAATTACCACCTATTCTCCTTGAAAATAACCAAGGATGTAACCAGGAGTGCTACTGTTGATAAAGATAGCTTGCCCAACAGTAAGGCCATTCGACTCTCGGGGTCCTGATCGTAACTCAACACCAGGGTCCTCCGTGAAAGTTATGGGTTGTATGATATCAGAGGAAGAGTTAGTATACCATGGGCGGAGTTCGACATTCCTCTCATCATCTAGCAAATCCTTCAACTCCGGAGAAGGAATATGCAACTTGCTATTCCACTGCAAGATTCGAGAACACTCCTTCAATGTGTTGTTCAGAGAAGCCCCCTTTCTGGGCCTATGAGGTATGAAATGCTCCCACAAGATCGCCTGGATAAACGAGGGGTTTGCGTAAGTGCTAACCCTACTGACACCGGGCACCGACATATCCCGGACGAAAGCATCGAACTGAGCATACTGAGAACCGAGGAACAAGCTACCGATAGGCAAACTCTGACCATGAGCCAGGAGAACAACAAGGGGAACGACATGAGGTTTCAAGGTACCACGAGGAGCATCAGCGAAAATATCCCTGGACAACCAGAGTACTAGGAACGCGGCAATACAGAGGACACTCTCGGGAGTCCCCCCATTGGGACTCACGCCACCCACATACCAGTGGTCGGTCAACTTAATATAATTTTCGTTTGAATAAGCTTTGGGTACCTGCAATTCTTGGATCTTCCTATTCAAAACCTCGATCATCGCGCCTTGAGCCGAAGAACAGCTATCCGGGAGATTCCCTAACATTGGAAGATGATATAAAGCAGCCACCGACTCTAGGGAGATCGCAAACTCACCCCAACTAGTCACGAAAGTCTTTGTTTCCCTACACCAACGAAGGAGGAAAGTAACAATGGCGCCAGAATCCTTATACATTCTCAAGTTCCTAGTCGCCTTCACCGCATGGAAGACTCCTGACCGCTCCAGAATCGGCCGAACCTTCTCGTTAGTTAGCACAAAGTCATACCAAGCACAACAAAGTGGTACGGCGAAAGACGGAACTCTGAAGTCAACAGGTACACCCTCAAGCGCCTTGGATTCCATACCAAAACCTAACCGTCTCCGACGGCACCACGTTCAGAGAATCGTCGAAGTCGCCTGGCCTTGTGATAAAACAGGCAGAAAAGTCGCCACGACCAACAAAAGCGGTTGGGTTCCTAACAACAGGAGCATATGAAAAGCTGTCATCACACTTGGGAGTCACGGAATGATGGTTGGAAATTAACTTCTGGTTACCGCCACGCTTCCTCTGCAGCATGCAAACAAATCCAAGTAAGTTATCGCTACTTGTATTTTCTAAAAAAAATAAAATAAATGCCTAGGCGTAAATGCTTAGTTGCTTAGTAGAATACATGTACGACGAAAAATCTATGCATGTATGCGGCGCCATATCCATGTCACCGCCAACTTGACAAAAAAAAAATAATAAAAAAAATTTTGACGGGTCTGTGTGTGGCGCCATGAACATGGCGCCACCAACCCTAACCAATCCCGTGGCCCCACCAATTCCCATGGCGCCACACTTCGTGGCACCACCAACTCCTCCCTCCCATATATATATATATGCGAGTGTATATTTTTTTTTTAAAAAAAAAAAAACCCTAGGAGGTCTAAAACCCTAGTTTACCTTGTTGCTCTGTGTTGTAGCTCCACTTGATGACATGGTGAGCAAGATCACAAATACGGATAATAATAAAAGGGAGGAGAGTGATCAGAAAGAAAAGAAAACCGCTCTGAGAAACCTATCTTTATCCTTCCTTCTTTGTTAAAAAACATAACCTAGGCATGGATATATATATATATATACATGTATAATTATGGAATCCCAGTCCCGGTGGGACTCTCAAAAGAAGATAGAGGGGAGAGGGTCGACGGCCTCCTTTTTTAAAAAAATAAATTATATATGGCGCGGATTTCAAGGCAATATGGCCATAGCGTCATGGCCGCGTCCGCGCCACATCTCGTGGCGCCATGGCCATAGCACCATGGCCGCCTCTGCTCCCCATGTGCATGCACGTCCCTGTAAAAAAAAAAAAAAAATTCTTCTCAAGCACAAAATTGCTCTTGACTATTAGGGTTGTTTCACACTGAGACCTAGTCTTTGAAACCCCCTTAAAAAAAAAAAAAAAAAAAACAACACACAACGATGATAAGAGAAGACACTAAAACCCTCGAAAGATAACATCACCATCTGAGTGCTTAGCATGAAACATTTATGTTCCACACTAACCAGGGGACTTTCTGTAGATGGTGAAAAATGAGAGAGGGACAAGATTGTCAAAACACTCTCGAAACCATGTCTTATTAAAGGCAATCGCCTATTCAGGCTCATCTCCATAGCTCAGACTGCAACCCATTCCATGAGCTGAACAAACTCTCAATGAGCTCTCTCTTATAACTCCTGTGGGGAGGGTAATATCATAGACCAGTATTGATAATCTCACCAACATATTAAACCCATTGATCTGCTCCGAGCCAGGTCGCTCAATGGTACACGGTGAAGAATAAACAAAGACGTATCCTCATGGATTTCCTATTAAACACGACTCAACATACGAGTCTTAATGCAAACCTCAGAAATCTTGAAGCTCCAGGCCGGTCCAGAGCTCTCTGAGAGGCATACAACAGCCTAAGCAGGCTTAAGCAGACCTAATCCCAAGTTCAGGATGGTCTAGCATACCATGGATAAACACGCCATGACTTCAAGTGTGTTGTAGCATAAGCACTCACACCACGACTATGGCACAGGTTGCCCCAAAGTCGAGCTTGGCCAGATGCCAAAGCCATAACGCCACATAGCATGGCACCACCAAACCATGAGACACCATGGATTCGCAAGAAATCAGCCCTGGCCAAGAGGCCAAGGTCATGGCGTAAGCCGCCACAAACCTACTTAGCCTTGGCCAAAGGCCAAGGCCGTAACAAGGAACGTAGCCGCAAACAGGCTGGCCTTGGCCAGAGGCCAAGGCCGTGGCGCCATGACCCATCACTAGTGGAGAAAGAGGTTTTAAGAACTGACCTGGGCTTTAATAAAAGAACTGACGTGGGCAGTTTCGCACACAGTTCGGTCAAAATCCGTTCTTCAGCTCGTAAAAATGCGGAGAAGTTAAAGGGTGTTTTTAATCAGTTCTATCATCAACGGTAGAGATTGACTTCTTTATTTCAACGCTCTAGATGAAACCTGTCCCTTTCTGGCAGATAAAACCAAGGAAACCTTATCTCTTTCTAGATGCATCTTCTTCCTTAACTTCTCTCTTCTCTCGACAGTAAATTGAAACTCAGAAGCTCGTTTTGAAACCCTAAACCCAAATCGATTCCCAACGTTTCCTCAACCTGGAGATTGATTGCTACCGATTTTGCACGATCCTTTAACATATAAGATTTCACCTGAGTTAGATTCATGGGTACGTTTTTAGATAAACTTACGATTTATTCTTATTGTTTGTATTTTTCCTTACAATTTACGACTTAATCTGCTTAATTCTATTGATTTTCGGTGCATTTTTCTGGTCAATTCATTACCAGATGAATTAGGGCACGGTTGATAATCTATTGACTGTTGTTAGTTTATGATGTCATGTCTCTGTAGTGTTTAATAATTGGTGAAGTTTAAAAGTGAACGTTGTGGTCCTTGTGGATCACCCTGAAGATAAATGCCATGTTTCGGACAAACAAGTCGATGAGGTAAGGTTTTGATTACTCAATTAGTATAAACAAATCTAGTGTTTTACTTAATTTCTTCTTTTTCTTCTTAGATCTATTTTCTGTTGGTGATGATGTGTTGATGTTGTTTCAGTTTGGGTGGTGAGAAGGATTTTGGATGAACAACTTCGAAGGTATACAAACTTTTGTGGATCAAATTTGTTTGTTTCTTAAATGAGGGTTTCTTTTAGTTTTATTTGTTTTTGCTTATTTAGGGTTCAAATTTGTGGATCTGGTATATTTTTGGTTGATGTTTAATTGTTTATGTCGTTGGTATCTTCGATTGATTTTTGTAGCCATTCAATTTTGTAAGGCTTTTTTCTATTTTTTCCCCAATGGGTTATCTTGAATGGATGAAGTTTTCCTTAAATGGGGTTTTTCATGCTATTTTCTTTCTTTGCATGTTGTTGTGGTGCTTCTTGCCAGATTTGCTTGTGGGTGTGGATATGTATGGTTATGGTCAAAATTGGTGTAAAGAAAATGGGTTAGATAACTCCCAAATTATGTGGGCTAATTGAAACACTTCAATCATTCAGGTAAGAAGAGTATCAAGTTATTATGTGTCCCCTAAGAAATGTAAAAATTACATTGTGCAATAGTGCATTTTGGTAGACTGCGGCAGGGGCTTTTATGGGCTCCGATTTGGTTTTATTGTTGTGACCTTCTATTGTTCTGATTCCCTCTAGCCTAAGTGCAAGTAAACTCTCCTAGAGAACTTTGGCAGTCTATGACTGTAAGGCAGACATTGGTGAGTTAATCTTCTCTTAATTGTTAGATTTTGGAGTGTTTTTTCTTTAAAAGTTGTGGATCATTTAGTTTCATTGGATAAGATTGCTAGTGGGTTTGCTCGAATGTCTGTTTTCTCTCGCAGCTATATCCTGAAGGGAAGATTTCCTGTGACAGTGAAGCACGGCAAACCTGATCATGAAGCAACAGAAGTAAGGATTTATCTCAAATTTTAAATCTCCACATCATAATCCACTCGAAAAATTCCTCTTTGAACTTCATTTGTATCTGGTCATTTTTATTATCTGCATCCAGATACTAACTAGTCTACTCTTGCATTGCGTCCTGCTAACTTACACACTCCAATTGCTTACCCCAAGCAAGATGGTTTGGTGTCTTTTGATGTACCGACTTCTCTCTACAGGTTCACCAAGTCAGATGAATAATGTGAATCATCAAATTTATATCTCACTTTTTGAGAAGATGAGATAAATATGCCAACTAAGTTAACCCCTAAACTCATTCAGGAGGGGAGAAGCATTTCATTTTCATTTCTTTATTGTAATTTTGTTCTCATTTTGCTTGTGTAGGAGCAACATGAATCAAGGTATGTTCCAAACGAGGAAAGCCAACAGAAGCTCCACATTAATACTCAAAATTGTCTCCACTGCAAGGTAACATTTAGAGATGTTGTCATTGTTCTTGAAGTGTATATGCTTTTATCCTGGTATATCATGCAAATACGTGCGATTAAACATGCATCCAGTCTCTTTTATGACCCTTCTCTATTTTGCTATTGATTAACGATTTTAATCATTTCATATTTGTTAACCTAGTGTTATTGTTCATTGCCCATGACATCAGAGATCCTAAGCAGGACATAAAAAGGACAGTTCCAGAAGGTGGAGGTGGCCCTGCATAATCAGTAATATAAATATCTTCCCCACCACTAAACTTCTCATCTGTATATGTGTAAGTACCTCTTGAGCAAGTAGAATTATTCAAGTTATGTGAAAACTCTCACTGGCAAGACCATCACACTTGAGGTTGATAGCTCAGACGCTATTGACAACGTTAAGGCTAAGACTCAAGACGAGGAAGGACCAGTAGAGGTCGATCTTTGCTAGTAAACAAATGGAAGGTGGAAGAACTTTAGACGACTACAACTTCTCAATCAGCGCAACCTTGCAACCTACCGGTTCTTAGAAATGATGGAGTACTCTCCTTAGAACTTAATTACTGGTTTGATTTTTTTTTTTGTTTTTTTTTTGATTTTGAGGTTGAAGTACTGTCAATTGGTTTCAGTTTTAAGTTGGGATTCTTGGTATACAATGGAATTCAGATTCTTTTTATGAAAGGTGATGGGTGTAGATTTGTGAAATCAGGTTCTGTTTGGTTTCCATTCATTCAGAATAATTCAGCTCAATTAGAATTATACAAATGGCCCAGATCATCCGAAATGGATGAAAGGAGCTCTGTAGTTTAAATATTTATTATTATTAAAATCTAATTCAAGGACTGATTCTCACAGTTCTTATAAAGGACGCGCAAAGTCAGTTCTATAATAAAGTCTATAGAAATCCGTCCTACTTCAAAAGGACGAAAAAGATAGAACTGCTTAAAGCTCTGATGAGAGTCGTCCTTTAACTCGCTTTTAGAACTGTTTCCGACTGTTCTTAAACGGACATTTTCCACTAGTGCATGGCGCCACAACAAGTGGACCTTGGCCAGAGGCCAAGGCCGTGGCGCCATAAGCCCTGGCGCTACCTTAACGCGACTAACGCCAAAGCGCATCCAAAATTAGCCTTGGCTAAAAGCCAAGGCCGTGGCGCCATAGTCCATGGCGCCACAACAGGTTGGACTTGGCCAAAGGCCAAGGCCGTGGCGACAAGAGCCATGGCACCACCATAACTAACGCCAAAGCGCAATCAAACACTTATGGCCTTGGCCAAGGACCAAGGCCACTCCTATACTTGTGTCCAGGAGGCACTACGATCATGTTGGTCATGACAATTAGTCGTACAACCCTACTCTACTCAACTCAACTACGCAATATCCGCGTATCACTCACTCGAGACATCAAAACATCACACGGGGGGATAACTTTAGAGGTATTGGTCTGGCGGTCTACGGCAGTTGAAAGAAACTGATAGAGATAGTGGACAGTTACGAGAAGATAGCGCGAGTGGACATGTTTTACACAACTCAGGCAGTTACGGGAACCAACCCATGTCCTCCCCTCCTCCACTCTTCCACGACTTCCACCTTCTCTGTCGAGAGATCAGGGGAGTTCAAACTATAAATAGAGGCTTCCTCTATCTTCCAAGGCAGAACATTAAGAACGTTCAGAACAGCTTGAACACACACACAGAAACAACCAGAGCCTCAGAGAAAACACCTGATAATCGAAACACGTTTCTAGCCTTGGAGATTTCCAGTCGACTTCACGACGGAGATCTTGAACTCTTACACCCAAAACACATCCTCAACCTGATCTCAAGTTTCTTCGCTGTTTCCCTCCCTAGACCAACCTCTATCCTCTATGTGACCTAAGCAAGACGGGAACGACAATTTTCTTGGTTTAGGCTTGTCTTGTTCGACTTTGATCTCCGAGCACTACAAAAGTACCCAGAGACAGTACATTGTTTTTGCAGGTAAAAACAGGAAGAATAACATACTCTTTGGTCATGGGGTTACAAACACAAAAACTCTCATTCAGATCATTAAGACATATCAAACCATTAAACGAACCAAAGGCATTAATGCAACCAAAGGAATTATATTGTTCAAATGGAGAAGTGAATTTGATCCTTCTAATACTAATCCTATCAGTGGGTCTCATTAGGTTTTGATTATCAATGTATTCAAAATAATAAAGTTTTTGATTGTGAGCCAAGGCCATAAAACCCAACTTACCAGACTCGACGGCATACTGATTGGGACGATTGACATGCATCTTATAGAATGATGGATGTTGAATGAGATTTTTCCATGTCTTGGATACTAACTTGCAATCTAAAACTGATTCAGCAGGCAACCGGGTAATGGCGGATGATAGGATAATAACAAACAAGCTTCGTCAGAAACAGTATTTGTTAGAGATCAATAAGCTTCGTCAGAATACTTAATGATGGTTGATTGAAACAATCAAGAAGATAACCATAGAGGTTGAATAATGTTTGATAATTGATAATAATATTGAATAAGATAGATGTCTCTCTAAGTAATAGTGCTAGCCTTTATATAGGCAAACAATAACCGACTAAAGGTAAATAAAAGGAAATCAACCTAAACTAGGAAAGCTAAGAAACTTGTGATACAAGAACTACTCGTAAAGAGCAGAATTAAATAAGGAAAGCATAAAGCTGACGTGCAGTACAAAAGATGTACTACATCACCGGGTGAAAATATCTACTGTAACATCTGATGGAAGACGGTTAAAGATATCCATTCGAGACCTTGCAGCTTAGAAAAGAGGGATCAAAAACGAGTGGAAGATTCTGTCATTCTAAAACCCTAACTTGGGATTTAAGAAAATATATAGTTGTCGAGTAGCTAATAAAGATACCGGACTCACATGAGGTGGATGGCAACCCGTCTAAGAAGTTAGAACGGGGCAAACCCAAGCCCACTGAACGGGTCAAGGATTGGTACAAGAAGAAAAGAAAACCAAGAGGTATTCTAAAATACCTTGTTTTTTGTCTTTGTTTTTATTTTAGCTAATCCTTTTGATATTTTGTTGTAGATGACCTAGTATTATGAGTTTAACACAAACACTATGACCAACGAACCAACATATAAAGTCCATGAGAGAAACCAAAGAAAATCTAGACAGCAATGAATGGTCTTGAGTCAATGGCGACCACATCACAAGCATGTTAAATGAAAGCATTATTCGATCGACTATAGACTGAACCAGTTTAGGTGGTGCTCATTGATGGTGAGTAACTTCATTTTACTTTGAGTTGGGTCTATATATGTGGATGTCGTAATAATGCTGCTCCATTTTTAGAATCTTACACATTGTGTTTGTGTGTGTAGTGGAAGGAAGGCAAGGGAGTCTCTTGCCGGTTCCAAAGGCACCATGCTTGTGTAACACTTGAAACGAAATAAAAAGTGATGTATGATGTTGCGATCAGTGTTCAACTTATTCCCGGTTCCATTGTTTGACTCGGTTATAGGGCAATAGGGCAATATCTAATTGGGATTCCAACGAGTGTATTAATGTTCCACAGTAATTGGGGGATGCATGTCTTTTAAAAATACTAGAGCTAAGGATGAGTTCCATCAATTTTTTTTGCAAACTTCAACTAGCTCAATTAATATGGGACGGGGGAGTATTTTTATTTATTTATTTTTTTGAATTTGAAAGGTTATATTAAAGTTTGACCGAAGCCTCTACCTACAAGCCCAGGTAGCTAGACAATGAAATAAAGAAAAATCCCCCACCCCGATGCAGACGAGTTTCGAACTCAGGTCGCCGATGTCATCACCCAACGACTTTACCACTGTACGTGTACGAGAAGAAAATCTGCATAGGTACTCAAGATATTACAGCCATCAGATCTACTCGTACATACAGTTATTTAACATGATTCAAT
Source organism: Papaver nudicaule (assembly GCA_023529015.1). NCBI lineage: Eukaryota > Viridiplantae > Streptophyta > Magnoliopsida > Ranunculales > Papaveraceae > Papaver > Papaver nudicaule. Next base: position 22,707 of record JAJJMA010199530.1, on the reverse strand, counting down.
GATACGAAGATCATAAAAACAATACCGAAGACCATAATTAAAGGCTAAATGTATAAAGATTTGTATGTATTTCAATGTTGTAACTACATGGATTATAACCCTAAGGAGCCAGAGGAGATACAGACCTAATCCCACTCTTGCCGCTTAGGTTCTACCCAAAAGAATCCAACCCCCTACAAAGTTTTCCAAGCTCGCCTTATATAGGCCGAACTTGGGTGGTTTACAGCTAATAAAGACAAAAGACTCAATCGTGGTGGTGTCAGCCCTTGTCGAGTAAGGCGGTTCCTTCGGTGGTGCTCCGAAGTTGGTTTATGGGCTTCGGTTCCTCGATGCGATCCGAATCCCTTTCTTCCGAGTCTTCCCTCGTCGCGTTTGGTCTCGTTCCTCTTTAGTTTGGTCCGAGGCTACGCTGCTGGTTCCTCTGGAGTGGTTGGATTTGCGACACGTGTCCTGAGGGGTTTTACCCTCTACAGTTTGCCTCTTTTCTTATCCAAAGATCGAGGAGGTTTGGAGAAGAAAACCCTTGGTGTTGTACCTTCTTCGACACGTGCCCCTTTTTCGTTTTTTCTAACTGACACACGTAATCTCGAGTACTTTTCGAAACATTCGCCTTTCTTTTACCGGCTACCTACTGCATCGGTTCCGTCTTTTCCTATTTAAATTTGCTTTCTCTCGCTTCTTCTTCCTTCTCCTCTCTTTCCTTTCTTTATCGCTTTCCGTGGCGCTTGAACATCTTTCTACTGTATTTTTTCCTTGATCATGGTAAGCTTTCAAAGTTTTGGTCCCCGTCGTTTGGTTTGGTTTTTATTTGTTGTTCCTTTTAACCTTTTTTCTGCTTCAGGCTTCTGCAAGTGCTTCTTCCGTCAAGGTGTTACCTCACAAAATGGTGGATCCTCTGAAAATCGGTTGGGAAGATAGGGCACGTATTTATGGGTTTAATCAGTCTCTTTTTCCTTATCAAAGTTTAGGTAAGGAGATTCTATCCCCTAAACTGCTTTCTGCTCAAAAGTGCGGTAGTAGAAGGTTGATTGTTTCCGGCGAACAACTCGGCGCCGGTCTTCCTATTCCTTGTATAATCCGTCCAATCCCCTTTTCTATGAGATTTACTCCAGAATCAGTCCTCCCTGTGGTGTGATGCAATTGAATAATAACTCTATTCGAGTCATCAGCGAATGGGTTGCTCGTTCGGAGGGTAGGTCGTATTATTATGAGAAACTTCCCGAGGAACTTAAGCGCTCTCCCGATTTTTGGACCGCCGATAATTTCTTTAAGTATTACAAGGCGGAAAAATCTTTGCTTAAAGAGAAGGCTCCCTGGAGTGTGAGCTTAGGTAAAGTGGCCGATTCTTCTCATGTCCTCGGTGACGTAGATCTTTCGGGATCCAAATCGAACACACTTCTTCGTCATTCTAGCGATGAGGTGTGGTTTTCAAAACCCGTACTCATCGAAGGTCCCGTCCTCTATGGCTACGAGGACAAGGAAGGGAGAGTCGAACGTACGAAGTTTGAGGACGGGCATAATTTCCCTGTTGTTGATTTCTACAGAATCTACTTCTCCGAAGCGGAAAGTAAAAAGTCTCAAGAAAAGATTGCTCAGGGCAAATTGAGGGTAAGATGTGGTTGAATTTTCTTTGATTACCTTCCTCCTGAATTATTTTTATTCATATGTTTTCTTGTTTTTCAGAAAGCGGAGCAAGAGAAGTTGAAAAGCCAAAGAGCTTCAGACCGGAGCGATGATCCGAAGAAGAGAAAAAGATCTTCGAGATCGGCACCTGCTGGGAATGGGGGAATTGATCAGGTGATAAACACCTCATGCCTCAGCTATGCGATAGGTATGGATATCTGCCTCTGCTTAGAACCTGACAAATTGACTGCTTTTCAGCAGAGCGAGATGCTGACCGTCAATGATGGCGCTGCGAAGTTTTCCCTGTGTGACCCAAATCAAAAAAGGGGAAAACTGTGGCTGCGAAGAAGAAAGGTGTGAAAGCCATTAACCCTGCTACCGAAGCTGTTACCTGAAGCCTAACTGGACCGTCTACTGTGCTTGCAGAAGAGGTGGATGATGAAGAGACGGAAGATGAGATGTCTCCAGTTTTTAGGAGATTAAAGAAGGGAATGGATTTTAGTCATGGATCAGCTGGTGTGCCATCTTCCCAAATTGCTGTACCCTCGCAGGGACCTTCCTCGTCTTCTTTTTCTATTGGTGATGCCCCTATTCCTGGTCAACCCATTATGAATTTTAATGAATATGGCTCCAACGACCTTTTTATTGGCTCGTCCTTGATTTTATCGACGTCAGCCGCCGCAGGTACTCCTTCGGTTCCTAGTAGCTTTGTTCAACAGCCGTGTTATGATCCCGAGGCCGAGAACTTCGTAGAACATGGTTCTCTTCCTAGCCCTCATGCCGAGGATTTGGCCCATCATCTGAAGGCGCATGCGAGGGATCCTCAGAATCATCCTTTAGATCCTTCGGTGTCTGAGTTTCTTGCCCGAGTTTTTTCTGGCTCCTTGGATATGAGTTCTTTTGCCTCGGCGGTTGCTCATCATCAATCATTCATTGAAGCTGTGAGTTTGTGTCTTGATATCTTTGTCTTGCGCGCTTTTTGTTTGCTGTTTTTGATTTTATACTTGTTTTTTTCAGCAAAAACATCATGGAAAGTACTTGCTAGATCTTATTCGCGCCCAAAGTCTGGAGATTTCCCGTCTTGACCAGGACAATCAGCTTTTACGGCAAGAGAATAATAGTCTTACAGGTAATGCGAAGGGTTTGAATGAACGTCTTGAGACTGTCACGACTGAGCGAGATGTGTATTCTCGAGATATTGACATCCAGAGAGAGCGAGCTTCGAAGCTTGTAGTGGAATTGCGTCAGTCTCACGGTTTGTGCGAGGAAAAGGATGTCAGGATTTCTGCTTTAGGCGAGAAGGTTTTGAAGCTTAATGACCATATCCAGGGAGAGTCTGTACGTACTGCTTTGTTTAGTCGTAAACATGGTCGGTATTTGTTTAGGAATTTAGGCATGCGACCACCTTATTATCATCATGGCCTGGAGGATCCCGACGCCTTACTAGAGTCTGATAAAGATCTTGTTTTATCCGACGATGTTAAGTTAGTAGTGGCTGAATTGCGAGCAGCAAGGCTTGAAGAGGTTTCCGAAGAAATGGGTAGCGATGCTGATGATGGGGCTGGGATTGAGGGCGATAAATCTATTGAATTGAATCAGAAAGGGCGTAGTGATTTAGATTTCGAGAAATCAGACACGGCTGATAGTATTGCCAGCGAAGAACCGAAAGAAGGCAGTAAAGGTGGTGACGAGGAACAAAAGAAAAGTAACGAACTTTCTGGTGATAGGCCGAAGGGAGAAGGCTTCGTCGATGCCTCTGGTAGAGGTCCAGTAGATGAGTTTGGTGCCGATAGGGCTCCCGAGGTTTCTCCTTTGTCTGTAAAGAGTGGTAGCGAACCTTTGGTTCCGCCCCAAAGTAATCCCCAGGGTACTTTGTAATTCTGATGATATTGTGTAGAACGATTGTTTGGAGATGTAAAATAGGGAACATGTTCCCTTTTCTACCTTTTTGATTTCTTGTTGCCGCTTTTATATCAAATTTGTACATTTATTGTTTTCTTTTGCTCTCGATGCTATTCTGCTCTTCGTTGATGTGGTTTTTTGCTTTGCTGTTTACTCATTCCGATTGAGAGACTATATTTTATAAGTGGCTCTTGTAGCTTCTTGAGGTGCAACTTCGGGGCTTACTTCGATGTAGGAGATAGTGACCAAGCTAGTGGGGGCATACGGATCACCCTTTCCAAAGGCTTTAAGTTATTTGCACTGGTTTCAAGCAAACACTGGCTATTGATAGCGTAGGCATCCGCTTTGCCTTAATACATTAGGTAGGTACCGAAGATATTTGCTTATCTTCCCAGAGGGCATGGTGGCGCCCTGATAGCCTTTAGCCTAAGTAAATGTAGGAGCTTAAAATGGATGCCTCGTTTTTCAATAATAAAATAACACAATGGGGGAGTGCCGGTCAAGGATGGAGCTTATACATGGCACTTTTCTCTTATCGCGGCCTAAAGTTCGACCCCTCCAAATCTTTAACAGTCCCCTCTTTAGGCTTAGTTCTTCACAGAGGTCCCTCGGCTGCGTACTTCGCTGCTTTTTGTGAAGACGAAGAAGCTGCCTCGGGGTTCCATCTTCCTCTATAGGTAGATGTTAATCCCATTTATCGTCCCCTCGACGCCCGAGAACGTGAAGTCCTCGTGGTCATTTGGTAGTGGGCACTAATGTATCGCCAGCTTATGTAGCCTTGATTCAAGGTGCCCACCGCTAACGGGGTGTCTTGTGGGTAGTGGACCGTGCCATATAACTCGTAGGGCCCTTACGATTTATATGGTCATCGGCTTTGTGCCTGCTATTCGAGGTCTTTATGTTTGTTGGCGTTTTTGCCTCGGCGTTACATCCGTTTGTTTGTTGGCGTTTTTGCCTCGGCGTTACAGCCTTTTATTTGTTGGTGTTTTTGCCTCGGCGTTACAGCCTTTTATTTGTTGGCGTTTTTGCCTCAGCGTTCCAGCCTTTGACTAGGTCATTCTTTTGGAGTTTGATTCGGCGTGCTTGCCGTGTAAAATTTTCTTTTATTTCGAGGATACTCAGTACATTCTTATGTATAATATTTCCTTATATATTTTGCATTCCATGCATTGCCGAGTCCCATGCCATCTTTTTCGTCAACTAGTTTGTACGCTCCTTTTCCTGCCTTCTGTTTGATTTTGTACGGTCCTTCCCAAACTGGTTCCAGTTTTCCTGCGCTTCCTTTTTGGTATGGCGGTATTTCTCGCAGTACAAGCTCGCCAGGCTGAAACTCCCTTTCAATTACTTTTTTGTTGTACCCTCGGGCTGCCCCTTTCTGAAAATTGATGATGTGTTGCCGAGCCTCTTCTCTTGCTTCTTCGAGGTCATCCAATTTTGCGTACATTAAATCTGCGGAAAGGTTTTGCTCCCACGCTTTGTATTTATCTGTTGGTATCATTATTTCTGTGGGCAACACAGCCTCAGTCCCGAATGTTAGGTGAAAAGGAGTCATTCCCGTTGCTCGTCTTTGGGAGGTTCAGAATGCCCATAATACGTTGTGCAGGTGTTCGCACCATTGCTTTTTGTGCGGCAGTACCCGTTTTTTCAAGTTGTCCCCTATTGTTTTGTTTGTCGCCTCTGCCTAGCCGTTACTTTGAGGATATATTGGCGTCGAGGTCCCTAGCCTTACGTTGTATTGGTTTAGCAGTTCTCTGACCTCGGCGCTGAGGAATTCTTGGGCGTTGTCCGAGACTATTTCCGCAGGTACTCCGAATCGGCAGAATATATTCTCCCAGAAAAAGGTAAACACCTCTCGTCCTGTGTGGCTTCTTAGAGCTTTTGCTTCGATCCATTTGGAGAAGTAGTCGGTTGCGACTATGATATACCTTCTTTGTCCTGTTCCTGGAATGAACGGACCGACGATGTCTACCCCCCATTTGGCAAAAGGCCATGGGCTCAATACCGAATTCAAGTTTGTTGCTGGTGCATGGATTCGCTTAGCAAATCTTTGACATGGGTCACATTTTTGAGAGATGCTTTTGGCGTCAGCATGCATATATGGCCAATAGTATCCCTGGGTCTTGGTTCGCTGTGCGAGTGCTCGTGCGCCGCTATGTGTTCCTGCTTCTCCGCTGTGTAGCTCTTTCATTAGTGCAATGCCATCTACTCGGTGTACGCAACTTAGCAGTGGTCCCAAGAATGATTGTCGATGTAAGACTCCATCTATAAGTCGATAGTTAGCGGATCTACTGGTTACTTTGTGTGCTTCCAGAGGATTGCTCGGCAATTCCTTGTTCTCCAAGTACTTCCTTATGGGTACTCTCCAGTCATCGTACTCTTCTTGAATGGCCATCACTAGGTCCCCCTCTTCGTCTGCTATTGATGATTTCTTTACTCTTCCGATTTCGATGGAGATTATATTTTTATCCGTTACTTTGGAGGCAATGAATGCCAAAGCGTCCGCATGCCTGTTGTCCTTTCGACAGATGTGTCGGATTTTTAGATGCGGAATTTTCGTCATGAGTCTTCTTGCTAATTTTTTGTACTTGGATAGCGAATCATTGGATTGGTAACTTCCATCCAGTTGTCGTACTACTAGTTGTGAGTCCGTCGTTATTCGTGCTTCCTGAATTTCCATGCTGATCATGCGCTTTAGGGTATGGATCATCGCTTCGTATTCAGTCTCGTTGTTAGTTGCTTCGAACTCTAACCGAAGTGTGAATACAGTGCGCTCTCCTTCAGGTGAGGTGAAGACTATGCCTACTCCTCGGCCATCACTGTTTACCGAACCGTCAATGAAAATTTCCCATCTCCGAGGATGGCACTGTTCTAGCAGGTCATCAGGTCCCTCGTTGTCTTCGACTCCCAAAATTGGCTCTTCTTCGTAATCTTCTTCAATTGGAAACTTGTCTAAGAAGTCTGCGATGATCTGTGATTTTAGTGCCGTTCTGATCTCATATTCCACATCATATTGCCCGATTTGAGCGTTCCATCTTGCGATTCTGCCTGCTGCTTGAAGGTTTTTCAGAACGGATTCGATTGGTGTTTTTGTTAGCACAGTTACTTTGTGAGCCTGGAAGTAAGTCCGAAGCTTTTGTGTTGCTACCACTAGCGCGAGAATCAGTTGTTCCAACTTGGTGTAATTTTTCTCGGCTGAAAAAAGGGTCCTACTAATGTAATATACTGGCTTCTCTTCTTCTTTAGTTGTTACTAGTACTGCACTGATGGCGTCCTTGTTCGCGGCTATGTAGAGTTTCAGGTTCTCGTCTTTCTCTGGGCGCTGCAAGGCCGGCAAACTTGCCAAGTAATTTTTGATCCCCTGAAACGCGGCTTCCCTTTCGTCTGTCCATATGAATTGCTCTCCCTTTTTTAGGATGCTAAAGAAGTCTTTACATCTGTCCGAAGATCGCGCTATAAATCTACTAAGGGCTGCCAATCTTCCGTTTAAAGCTTGCACATCTTTTATGGTTGTTGGCGATGGCATTTCTCGGATTGCTTGCACTTTTAGCGGTTCTGCTTCGATGTCTGTTTTTGTGACTATATATCCCAAAAATTTTCCAGAAGTCACCCCGAAGATGCACTTTGCTGGGTTGATCTTCATGTTAATTTGTCGCATTTTTTCCAGTATTTCTCGCAGGTCTTTCACATGAGTATCGACTTTTTTGCTTTTGACTAGCATGTCGTCTACGTAAGCTTCAACGGTCATTTTCAACCAAGGACGAAAGATATTCTCCATAGCCTTTTGGTAAGTAGCATCGGCGTTCTTTAACCCAAATGGCATTCTGGTGTAACAGTATAGCCCGTTGGATGTCAAGAACGCCGTATGTTTCTGATCTTCTTCCGCCAAAGGGATCTGGTTGTAGCCAGAGTAGCCATCCATGAAGCTTAATAGCTCGTGGCTGGCTGTTGCGTCCACCATTTGGTCTATGCTGGGTAAGGGATGTGGATCCTTGGGGCACGCCTTGTTTAAATTGCTGAAATCGATGCATATGCGCACTCCTTTATTTTTCTTCGGTACGATGACCATGTTTGAAATCCAATCCGCATATTGTATTTTTTTGATAATTCCCGTTTCAATCATCTTATTTAATTCGGATTCAACCGCTGTTTGGTATACATCTGCTAATTTCCGCGGTCTTTGCTTGAATAGCTTTACTGACGGGTTGATATCCAAGTGATGACATGCCAAGCTGGGGTCTATTCCTGGCATTTCACTCATTTTCCAAGCGAAGACATCGGCATATTCCCTCAGCAAACCCTCTAGTTCATCTCGCTGCTCTTTTGCCATCAATGTTCCGATCTTCACAATCTTTGGGTCTTCGCTGGTTCCGATATTTACGTCCTCGGTGGGTTCTGTCGGAGTAAAATTCGGAGTGTCTTCATTCATGGCACTGGAGTCTTTCGGTGCTTCCTTCGTGATTACTCCTTTTTTGCCTTGTATTATTTGATTGATTTCCTCGCTAATCATCTTCTCCTTTTGCTGCCTGTATCTTTCTCTTCGGTTGCGCCGCGCATTTTTTCTTTGATCAATATCCTTTTCATGACACGCTTTTGACTCCAAGCCCTCGCCTTTGATTTCTCCTATACCTTCGGGAGTTGGAAATCTGAGCTTCTGATGCAATGTAGAGGGCACTCCTAAGATCCCATGCAGCCATGTTCGTCCCAAGATGGCGCTGTATGGTGATTCTATATCCAGGACACAAAATGTTGTTTTTAGCTCCATCGATGCTACGTACACCGGTAACGAGATGTCTCCCTTCGGTTTTGATGCTTTTCCATTAAATCTGTAGATCGTGTAATCCGTGGGCACCAGTGGAATTTTGGAAATATTCCCTGTAAGCCATTCCGAATAATACATCTACCGAACTACCTGGATCTACCAGTATTCTTGGTATCGTTTTCTTATTTATGTTTCCTGTGATCACCAAAGGATTATTACTTGAGCCGTCTTCGGGAAGGTCTGCTGCCGAATAAGTTATTGGTTCTAGTTGCCATGGCTCGAATTTTCTTGCTTCGGTGACAATCATTATTTCTCTACCATCTTTGTCTCTTTTGTGAATTCTTCCTTCAATGCTGCTGCTTCTTGGACTGACGTTTTCCCTTGTATGAATCATTGAATTGCAATGAGCGGTTTGTGCTGATTTTATTTTGATGGCTTGTTCCGAAGATCCCATTCGCTGCTTCGGAGCCTGGTCAGATTTTGAAGCCATTCCGGTTGTGACCTATCAGAAGACAAAAAACGGCGTGAGGTCCAAGGCGGCTATTGCAGTGTACTATGTCGGCCATGTAAGTCTATACACTGCAACGGTTTTATCAGGCGAATTTTTAGCGCAGGTCACAGTTACCCTTTTTAGATATATCCCTAACTGCATATTTTGTCTTTTAGCAAAAATCATCTTTCTCAATGGTTTCTCTGACGCAAGTTTGTTTCTTAATATAGCAGGTATTTTGAAAACCCTAAAATAAATTTTCACACAGTTTTTTTTTCATAATCGTTTTCTTAAAGCTAATCTTTATTTTTAAGCATACATAATGAAAATCCATTACTATTTTCGAAATCGGTGTTGTTATACCAAGGTTTCGAAATCCCTAGTTGATGATATTACCATCTGATGATTTGCTCATAAAAACCCTTAAACATGCTAAAGCCTTGAAGGAACTTTTAGATGCTTGAGGTATTGGAGCTTCTTTTTGAAAAGCAAGCTTTTGAAGATCTTTTGAAAAGATAAGAAAATACGTGAAAAATTTGAAAACCCGGAAAATCACAGGCAAACCCTAAGTTGTTTTACTCAGTCCCTGTTTCTAGCGCCAAACTGTACGAGAAGAAAATTTGCATAGGTACTCAAGATATTACAGCCATCAGATCTACTCGTACATACAGTTATTTAACATGATTCAATGATACGAAGATCATAAGAACAATACCGAAGATACACAAAAGACCATAATTAAAGGCTAAATGTATAAAGATTTGTATGTATTTCAATGTTTTCCAAGCTCGCCTTATATAGGCCGAGCTTGGGTGGTTTACAGCTAATATAGACAAATGGACTCGATCGTGGGGGTGTCAGTCCTTGTCGAGTAAGGCGGTTTATTCGGTGGTGCCCCGAAGCTGACTCCAGGGCTTCGGTCCTCGATGCGGTCCGAATCCTTTTCTTCCGAGTCTTTACTTCGTTCACGTTTGGTCTTGCTCCTCTTTGGCTTAGTCCGAGACTTCGCAACTGATTCCCTTGGAGTGGTTAGGCTTCTTAGATGAGAGACACGTGTCCCGAGGGGTTTTACCCTCTACACTATAAATGGTGGACTTGGAATGAGATTCTTCCCTTCACTCTCCCATTTGCGCTGGTAGTTTCATTTCCTTCTATATTATGTTTGATTCTTTGATCTTTTTCTTTCTTCTTCTTTCTTTATTCAATCCTTTTTATGTTTATTTCTTCATTTCTTTTTGTTTTTCTTCCAGGTTTCGATGACAAGAAAACCGTTGAGCTACAACCATTGGGTATCTCTTCTTTCTTGTTTGTTCGAACTAAAACGACATTGACTGCGCTGTTGGTCGCTGCTAAGTATAGTGTTAATACTTCATCCTTTTCTGGCTTCTGCAGGGTTGGTAGAGTTGCTAAATGTTCCTTGATTTTTTTCAAACGCTCGTTGACGATCCACCGTCCATGCAAACCTGCAATCCTTCTTTAACGTGGAGAAAAGTCCTTACATTTGTCTGATGATCGGGCTATGAACCTGCCTAGTGTCGCCAATCTTCCGCTTAAATTCTTGACATCTTTTAAATTTTTGAGAGATGGCATCTCTACGATGGCTCTGACTTTTTATGGATCTACTTCAATCCTTTTTTTGGTAACTAAGTATCCTAGGAATTTTCCTGAGGTTACCCCGAAGGTGCATTTTTCTGGGTTCACCTTCATTCTGCAATTTCTCATTACCTCAAATATATCTTTGAGATCCTTCAAATGATTCTGGGATTTTAGACTCTTGATGAGCATGTCATCAACATATACTTCCAGGTTCCGCCCTATCCATTGCTTGAATATTTTATCCATCAATATTTGGTATGTCGCTCCTGCATTCCGCAAACCGAATGGCATCCCCGTGTAACAGTATAATCCTCTCGGGGTAAAGAAAGCTGTGTGTTCTTGATCCTCTTCCGCCAAGGCTATTGAATTGTACCCTGAGTAACCATCCATGAATGATAGCAACTCGTGGCCCGAAGCCGCATCCAATAATTGATCTATGCTTGGTAAGGGGGTAACTATCCCTAGGGCAAGCTTTGTTGAGGTTGCTGAAGTCGATGCAAATCCCGACCCCTCCATTCTTCTTTGGTACGATTACCATGTTAGATACCCATGTAGGGTACATTACTTCTCTGATAAATCCGGCGTCCATGAGCTTCTGAAGTTCCTTCTCTACTGCCTCGTGGTATATTGGTGCTACTTTTCTTATTCTTTATTTGAAAGGTGGGGTATCTGGGTTTTATCCGAAGGTGCTGAGCCACCACCGTTGGGTCTATCCCTGGCATGTCTGTCATGGTCCATGCAAATATATCTAAGTATTCTTTCAGCAACTCTTGTAACTTCACTTCCATATCTTGCTCCAATAATGTCCCGATACTTACTAATCTTGGCAAATCTTCGGTTCCGGTATTGACTTTCTTCTTTGGCTATATTGATGAGAATAACTGCTTTGGAGGCCCGATAGGAGTGACATTCTGTAATTGTTTTTTATCCCATGTCGCTGATGTTGTGGCCACCATCGCTGCTGGGATCAAGGAAGCTTCCTTCACTGCTTCAATCTTCTTGTTGTATTCTTCATATCTCTTTTCTTTTTCGTCTTCCTTTCGTTTGCTCTTGTTTCTCTTGAGAGCTTCTTGGGCTTCATTATGATATCTGGCTTTGGCTGCATCATATTTTTGGGCATCTTGCTGATCTTCTTTGATCTCCATTTCTCCGTATGGTGTGGGAAATCTGAGGTGCTGGTGATCTGTTGATGCGGTTCCCCTCAAACGGTGTACCCATAGTCTTCCCATGATCGCGTTGTATGGCGATGGTGAATCCACAACGCTAAACCTTACCATCGTCTTCATTGGTCCTGCATATACCTGTAGAACTATTTCGTCCTTGGGCTTCGACGAAGATCCACTGAATCCGTAGATCGTGTATGTAGATGCATCCATATGATTGTCTCGCAGCCCCATACGAAGTTAGGGTTCGTAGAACAATACGTTGAGCGAGCTTTCCCCATCTATCAGTATCTTCGAAAAGTTCCACCCATGGATGGGTAAGGTTACAACCACAGGGTCATTGTGCATTTTCACATCCTGGTTGATGTCCTTAGTGGAAAAAGTTAGGGGTGCCGCCGTCCATTCTTCCCAATCGTCTGTCAGACTTCCATTCAACTTATAGATCTCGTGCTCCGTAACTCTTCTTCTTGTTCTAAAGCTGTTATAGACATCTCCTGGTAATGAAGGTTCGGACTCTTGTTTGAAGGTGATCATGTTTAGTGACTTGAATCCTTCGGGGAGTCGGACTGTCTTTTCCTGTACTGTTGTGGCCGTTGATGTAGTCGCCTGTCCTGGTAGCTGCACATACTGCCCGAAGTCTCCTTGATTGATATATCTTTGGATTGTGTTCTTCAGATGTTTGCACGTGTCAGTTGTATGGACTCGAGTCTGTTGATACTCGCAGGAATCTTTGTGGCTTTTGGTCTCATCTCTTTGCTTACCCCGGATATAGGGATCGATAAGGAAAGTCTTGTCTGCCTCCTTTTTTTTTTTTTTTAGAATTTCCGAGAGTGATAGTGTTAGGTTGGAATAAACCATTACTACGTAATCCTTCCTTCTTCTTTCTCCTGGCTTCCCGTTTTTATACTTCGGTTTCTTCTCAAAGCTTGATGACACGCCTCTTTCCGCTGACCGCTTTCCTGACTCGGTTGTAGCTTCTAGTGAATTCGTCCTTTATAGGGTGACTCGGTCGATTGATACTGCGCAAGGGTTGTCTTTTGAATGTCTTCCAACCTGATGTATTTGTCTTGAATGAAAAAACGGGGATACCGAGATACACCACCAACTTTTTGTTTTCGTGAACCTAGTTGATTATGGTTGTTTGAACGATCTCACAAATCAATATTCAAACAACAACCTGAGTATAGTTCAGAGAACCGAACCCTAACAAGAACGTAGTTCTTGTAGATCTCAATAGAGATGGATTCACTCAAAGGTTATGAATCAACAAACTTGCAATTACTTATATTATATAGATCAGAGACAATATATGCGGAAGGGAAAAGTAATGCAAGACACCAGAATTTTGTTAACGAGGAAACTGCAAACCTAGCAGAAAAACCTCGGGACCACGTCCAGATGTGAACACCCTCAGTATGAACAGTATACAGACGCTAGCCTACTCTCAGATTTCGGACTGGACTGTATCGAGACTGAATTCACCCTACAAGCAATTCAGCTACCAATGTGCTCCTACGTCTCTTGGCTCCCGTAGTAGCCTACGTACTTGATTCCCCTAGCTGACGTCCTTTACATGCCTAGGAGTTTCTTCACTTCCCTTCGTGAAGACTAGCGCTACCCTGCCTCTAACAGGACGCCTCAAAGTATCCAAGTAATTAAACAAGAATACGATTGTGATTTCCTTTAGACTTAGAGTCAAGGTTAATGGAAATCGATATGTTGAATAGGGATTATTGATCTAGCATAAACAAATTTACCTCCGAACGCGAGACGAACTTAGTATGAAACCTAGTTCGTGATTTGCATTTGGGAACTTCTAGGGTTTACGATACAAGATTTACCTTACGAAGTTTCTATCAAATCTTGGTCGTGATAGATTGAAAGAATTCAATCGACCCAAGATACATGATGGAATTTTACTTCTGACCTATGCTTCATGATCTTCAAGTGAAGTATTTCAATAGTCGTAGTCCTAAAAGGACTTCGATATGACGATCAACCTTTATGCAAGGATACACAGATGTGTAGAGGATTAAGATTGTATCTTGCAGAAGGTCGTCTATTTATAGTGATCACCAAGGGAGGCTTTGCTTAAAGTTTAAGCAACCTTGAGTAGGGCTCAAGCAAGTTCCGGAACTAGGAAAGTCCGTAGCTTGAATACCCATTCTCAATCTTCTAAGAACTTTGGACTAAGACAAAAGTTAAAGAAGACTCAACCTTGTTTGAAGGTTCGTGACTTCTGGTCCAATGCTTGTTTGGACATCGCTTTGCGACTTCTGGTCTAAATACTTAGTTTGAACATCGCTTGGATTAAGTTGTTGAATTCCATGGGCCAAGTCACGAAAAGTCCGTGAACTAATCATGTCTAGGCCGAAAACTTCAAGATATGGAAGTTGTAAGTTTTCGCATGGCTTATATGAACGCGTTCATAGAGCAGTCCTTAGAGTTCAGGAGAATTCTTGAACTTGTATGTACGCGTTCATACAGACTTAGCCCGTTCTCTGAAATCCCAAAGTCAACATATGTAAGCGTTCATGAACGCGTTCACCGTTGGAGTTATTTCAAGAGACAACTCAACATACTCTACCTATACAAATTATCACAAGTGTGACAAATGCAAAGGCGAAAATCCTAGAATACCTTCGGATCATATAAACAACATCATAGACTATTGGTATGATAGAAATGGTAAAAACGATACGGAAAGGAAATACATTTCTAACCTTCAGCGAGGACGTTATGATTTATCAAGTAGTAAGCTTCGGTCTTCGTCTTCATCAGTCTTCGTCTCGATTACATAGAACTATCCTAGTCCGAGTTGTAGAGTAAACTTATCAAGAATTGTGTTTTTGTCTCATAAACTTGACAACTGACTTGAGATAGCAACATCAGTGGGTTCAACCGAGCTATACTCTAACAATCTCCCCCTTTGTCAATTTTAGTGACAAAAACCAATCTTACATATGGATTCAAAAAGTAAAATCTTTTAGCCCTAACCATAATGTACTTGATCTTCTTGTAATCTTCAGAGTCTTCAGATAAGAGCGTTCCTGCAAGCGAAGATTCAAGGTAGAGATAACAAACTCAAAGTCACCACACATCTTGGTTTCTAGAAGGACATAGTCCAACAAGAGATTGTTATGCAATTGAGATAGTAAGCATATTGCATCGATGCTTCAAGATACTACACAATTTGATATGTCCTCCCCCTTACTCAATACACTAATTTTTGTTATGCTATCAAGCAAATCGATTTTACTCCCCCTATGACAATGCCGTAGACAAATGTCGTAGTAGATTGAAATATTTTACTCCCCCTTACTACAAGATTTCTCCCCCTTTTGTCATAAAATAGACAAAGAAAAGAAATATAGGAATCCTCATAAAATCACAATAATCAATGTAGACAAAGGTAAACATACCTGAAACGAGAGATAAAAAGATGCAATTCTCTCGTAGATTCCACAACCGCACTCCCCAAAAAGATATTACCATGGAGCACAAGTTCAAAAGAACTCTCCCCCATTATGTGTCATTCCATAAGGAACAACGCGACTACCTTCCCAAGCAAGGTTTTAGGATAATATCTTGGGTACAATTTTCACAAGTGAAATTGTAGATATGTTTTTCTTTCCTAGCCAGTTACGGTCAAATAGGAATTCAAGGTTGAATCTTCCTACTTTCTCAGAGAGTTTCGGTCAACCATCGCCTTTAGAGAAAACATTAGGTTATCCCTTCCTAGTGGTTGTAAGACTAAGAATTAAAGGTACAACATTTAATCCAGCGGAGTTCAACATTGTAGTCTACGAGGTACCTTATTATCAAAAATCGTCTCCTCTTAGCCATAAGAGTCAGAAGCATGGATTTTGATAATCTATCATGAACTGCTTTACCCGAAAGGGTAGTATGGCTACAAAAGCAAGTTCACGGTTTTGCAATACATTCATAAAGATAATCAATTAAGATCAAGCATTGCAATCATCCATTAAGATTTTAATTTAATAACCTCGATTAATTGATGAAATAGATGCAATTTAAGCATATCACTCATAAAAATTAAAGTCAAGGTGACTTAGGCAAGTATGCCTCTTATTCATGAACAAAGAAATTTTCTCATCTAGATAATGTAAAGAAAAAGTTTATTCTTCAGTTACTTCCTTCTCTGGTTCTTCATAGGTAGTCCAGTCTTGTTCAATAGCAGCTTCTCTTGAGGTGAGGTCAGTGATGAGATTGGTGATTTTTTTAAACTCCTTGCTTAAACTTAAAACGTGTTCAAGAACGACGTCAAGTTTCATACCGGATGCCTTTATTTGTTCTTCAGAGATGCATGGAACTGAGCATTGAGCAGATAATGATTTATTCTCTTGAGTCATACTAGATTCACTATATGAGGATTCAATTCGAATCTTTTTACAGGAAGGAAGAATGACAGTCCAGTTCTAAGGAGAAGAGAATTCATTCTTTTGGACTGATCAAATAACCCTTCCTACTCTACCTTATATAAGGTTCAGACACAGAGTTTAGGATTTTCAAGGGACAGGTTTTGCGTTCATAACAAGTTGTGAACGTCCTTTAAACAACAGTTTTGTGAGGTAAAAAAGGACAATTTTTAAGCATAGTGTGACCACATGGTTACATCTCATAAGACAATTTTTTACCTCAAATAAGTTTAAAATGTCAACAATATGATTAGAGCATATATTCCTTTTGGCTTTCTCATAGTGATTCCCATGGATCCTGTTCTCGACTCTTGCCTTAGGAGCAAGAGGCAAGGGAAATTCTAGAAGTAGCACAGAAAGGTGTTGGCATCCACATCGAGTCATTACATTTTGGACACTTTAATATGATGTGATAACACCCTTATATTATAAAATCTTGTTTCGGCTCACTGCAATTTCAGGAGACATAAGATAGGTGCTGTAAGACAATTATGATGACGACATTGGTGATCATAAACCATCGGGACAAAGGATCACATAATCCTTTGAGCGTGGACACATCTCTTTTGGAGATCATTGCTTAACAAGTGTAAGAGATGATAGATTATTGTCTTATTTAGATAATAGGTAAATATTTGTTTATGCACTATATATAAAAAAAAATCTTTTAAACAGAATCCTATTTTAGACTTTTTGTCGCTACAAGGATTACCAATAGCGAGAGTCCTTACTCTTATTGAGAAGGGGACACTGAGGTCCTATCTATAGGACTTCATGAACTTCTCTTCTTTCTTTTAGAAGGGTTCCACGAGTTGCTAGTAGAGGACATACCTGGTTTATCAGTCTTTCGAATCATGTCTGATAGATTTTTCTCCATGGAGTGAATAATTTCTCTGCAACTTGAAAGAAATTTGCCAATATTCTTCTGAAGACCAGTGTTGACAGGCTGTTTATCCTCTATGATCTGTCTGACATGCCTTTTTTCAACCCATTTCTTTACAGTCTTAGGTGAATAAGGTTTTTTGACAGAAGCAATAACTGTAGGTCGAGATCCAAGATCATGAGTTGGTCTCATGTGAGACAACTTCTTTGGAGAAGTTCTACAATTATTCACGTTGTCACTTTCAGAGAGAACTCCTTTTGAAGTTGACAAATTATCTAATTTGTTCCTGAGTACAAGGTTATCTTCTCTTAGCCGTTGAGTTTCAACGTCATGAAGACACATTATTTTAGAAAGAGAATATCTTTCAAAGTTCTGAATACGAGACTCAAGGTTTGACAATTCAAGCATGAATCGTTCCCTGCCTGCTTTATGTTCAATCCGTTCTTTTTCAAGATCTTTTTGAAGCAGAGTGATCTTTTCTGTCAAGAGACAGATTTGCTTATCTTGATTGATATCATCATGTTAAGCACTTAATGATAAGCAAGATGAATGCATACAGAGATCCTTATGCATAGGTGAGAGCCCCAAGCGTTCCTCTTCTGGACAGTTTAGAGTAGCATTTAAGGCTTTCAGTTTATCACAGTAATCTTTGTTAGGGCAATCAGCAGAGATATGTCCATAACCTAGACATTTAAAGCACTGTGGTAAATCCTCTGTATTTTCCCAATTCTGATTTGTTGTCATAAGAAAAAGTACGTGGGTTCTTTTTCTTTCTTAACAATCGAGAGACAGGAGAAAGTAGTTTTCGTCCCTCATCATCACTCAATTCAGAATCGATATTTTTATCAAGAGGTGTCTCAGGGGTCTGAGCCTTCAAGGATATGATTTTACTTTGATGCTCATAATCAAAGATTTTAGTTTAGAAACCAAATCGCATCTTGATATATCATATCCATGTTTTTCTTGGATGGCATGTTTTTTTGAATCATATCTGGGAGGAAGGGACCTTAGAATTTTTCGTACAATATCTCTTTCCTCGAAAGTTTTCCCTAAGGATAGAGAGGCGTTCACGATTTCAGAGAGCTTGTGCTCAAATTTTGTAAAGGTATCTTCATCAGACATTCGGAGATTTTCCCAGTCACACATGAGATTTTGAAGTCTTGCTTCTTTCTCCGCAGTATTACCTTCGTATACTGTTTTCAAAATATCCCAAGCATCTTTAGAGAATTCACATGTTTCCACGTGATGATGCAGATCGAGAGTTATGGCGTGAATGATGGCATTAAGCGCATCAGCTTCAAGTTTAGCTTTGGCTCTGTCATTTTCGTCATACTCGCCTGGTTTCTTATTGCGAGTAATAATAACATCACCTTCTCCAATGATAAGTGTAGGGGGTGTGTAACCATCAATCACATAGACCCAACTGTCAAAGTCTCGGGATTGTAAAAACAACCGCATAGCTGATTTCCACCATTTATAATTTGTGCCATCAAAGACTGGTGGAACATGTACATTCGCAGAATGTGTGTGTTAGGACATCGTCTGGTCAAACCCACTAGCGTTGGTATGTCAAGCTAGTTGTCAGTTTTAGGTGTCAAAACTCAATTCTTGATTTAGCCTACTAGAGTTTAGATTTCAGAATTGGGATATAGACAAAGTAGTAGAGACCTTGAAGACGAAGACTGTGAAGACAAAGAAGACATCAATTATTCTTCATCGACAAAAGGTTGGTAGGAGTTATGACTTTATGGAAATTCTTCTATTCTACTTTCTCTATTCTTTCGAAATATAGTCGACTACTTTAGTAGTGATAATAGCGATTGAGATCGTATTCTTGTCTAACGTGGCCTTGTGTCATGACCAGTGTTTGCTCCCACAAATATTGTGAGTACAAGAATGAATGAGACAGATTCGGTTCCATGTGTCCATTACAATGGTTTGCTTGCAAATCGTTAGTTGGATATGGATGAATCTAAAGGAGTACTCTTGAGCAAAGAGCCCATGGATTACAGCTGAGGACGTACACACGTCTAAGTTCTGGCTAAGCCCAGTACTTCCAGCGGAATCCAGATTTGACGAAATCTGACAGGCGGACGGTTCACGAACCGGTTCGCAAACCAGAAACTCGGATTTCTTCTGAGTTCCAAAGTGACTGAACATTTCGCGTACCTGTACGCGAATCCAATGTTGGTTACTTTGCTGATGTCGGATTTAGTGGATATTCTTTCAGAATTTCACTTGGGTCAAACTCTAAACTCCTTTATCTCTTAGATGGACTTGTATATCACATAATATCTTTTGTGTTCCATCCAACGATCCTCAATGAGTCAATAAGATAAGATTATCTCAGGTCTGTTGGATTTCTATCTTGAAGTGTTTTTGAGCTAACAAAACACTTGGCAGATAATGATAAAAAGAATTCCAATTGAGATTAATCTCTATTACTTGGTTAGCAAGTTTAGGGTTTCCTTAACTTGTGGGACAAGTAATTGATTGCTTTATTCCAAAGCAACCTATCTTATTGAGTGATATAAATAGAGGTGTCTACGGACAAATACCGCAAGCATCAAGCATACGTGAAGGTCCTTAGGGAAGGTAACGTAAACTCTTTTCACTTCGGTGAACGCTTGTTGTGGTATAGTCATCCTCTATAGGTTGCAGCTCCTCTGGGAACTCCCTACGACTATAAAAGACTTCTCTTGAGAGTTGGGAAGCACAGGTAGGAGATTGAGACCATATTTGGTTGAAATCGCATTAACCTGTAACCTTGGTAACCTGATCACGTTCTTGTCTATTCCATAGTCCGTCTCTTCTGCTATACTGCTATTCAAGAACTGATACGTTACACACAAGGTTGAAAGGTAGCAACGCACGGCTGCACTCGGTGTTGTAAGACCTAGTTAGCTCCAGTTATACAAGTTTCTTAAGTGATTCTTCGTGTATAACTGAGGTAGAGACAAATTGGGCATAGCTTACTCGGTTTGCTTGTCAGCCCTGATTTGTGAAGTAGATTTCCGTATGACCTGGATTTAACACTCCGAAGGAAGTCAACTTGTGTGTGGTAAACTGATAGAGGACAGTTAGACCGTACGTCAACAATTAGGTTGCAAAGCCAGTATTGCTGACACAAGCCTTTGACATCGGTCAAAGCAACTCCTAGGCATGTAAAGGACGTCAGCTGGGGAAATCAAGTGCATGACGATCTGTGGGGGATCTAGAGACGTAAGGAGTGCGACAGTAGCCAATTCGCTTGGAAGGCTTGAGTTGGTCTCTGCTACATCCCAGACCGAAGTCTTATAGTAGGCTAGTGTTTGTAGTCAGTTTGTACTGGGCGGTGTTCAATCTGGACGAGGTCCCGAGGTTTTTCTGCAAGGCAGTTTCCTCGTTAAAAAAATCTCTGGTGTGTTGTGTGCTTTTACTTTCCGCATTATATCTTTGATTATATAATTAAAGCACCAAGTAGTACGTTATCCAATAACCGTAGAGTTTAACTCCAAAGTCCCAACTTTGTCGAGTTGATCTCCAAGATCACAACTCCAGTTATTAGAGTTTGGATATTGATTTTTGAGATCGTCCAAACTTAAACCATAAGACTCACGAGCCAAAACGAAAAGTTGGTAGTATTTCGGTACCCCTTCTTTTTCAATTGGTATCAGAGTGGGTGAACACATTAAAGACGTAACTGTCTGTGTTTATCTAGGCTTGTGAGTCATGGATCAAAGCGTAAGTGCTTGTAACGTACCACCAAAGTTCGATGGCACAAATTACCTATGGTAAGACTGCAATGACTTCGTTTTTGCAAGCCCGAGACTTCAAAACTTGGGTTTCTGTCGTAAAGGAATATATACCACCAACTGTTGAAGTTGACAGTAAAACTGTTCCCAAAGACATAGCGGTTTATACAGATGTGGAAACCCTCGCCGCTAAGCAAAACTATGATGGGCTTAATGCTATCATTCATGCAGTTACACCTGATCTCTTCCATCACATAGCTACATGTGAAACCTCTCACGAGGCTTGGAAAAGATTAAGGAACGTATTCGAAGGTAATACAGCAGAGAAAGAAGCTAGACTTCAAAATCTCATGTCTGACTGGGAAAACCTTCGAATGCTTGAGGATGATACCTTTGAGAAATTTAATCACAAATTGTCTGAGATAGTAAATGCCTGTCACACCTATGGTAAAACTATTCCGGAAAGGGACATTGTAAGTAAAATTCTGAGGTCATTACCCTCAAGGTACGAATCCAAAAAGCATGCCATCCAAGAAAAGCATGGCTTAGATATAACAAGAAGTGACCTTGTTAGTAAACTTAAAGTATTTGATCATGAGCGAAATAGATCAATTGCTTTTGAAGCCATTAGCCCTTCCAATACCTCTTCTGACAAAATCAACACTTTCCATATTGATATGTGTGATGATGTAATGAAATCACTACAAATAGACCAAGAACGAATCAACCAAGAGTAACTCCCCTCAATTGAGAGGCCTAATCTCTGTTTCCAGAGCCTGAGAAAAGCTTGAGAGCTTCAATTAGAGAAAGGAAAGTTTTTAGATTAATTTCAGATAAGATCCAATAACACAGACTCGACTGGATAAAAAGAAAGAGTAAAGCAGGGAACTCGTGTGAGACACACGAGTCACAATCCCAAACCGAAATAACAGACTCATTTAACGCTTGAACCGAAACCGTTACAACGACCTACTAAAACCAACCCCAAGCTATCCCTTAACCACAACTACACCCAACATTCATGACAAATGCCTATCCCTGCTGAGAATCCTTGTCCTCAAGGATGAAATCTTTAAATTGGTTCACCATGAAGTCTCTATCTTCCCAGGTAGCATCTTGTTGTGTCATTCCTTCCCATAGTACAAGAACTTGCTCTATTTCCTTATTATTCTTCTTGACTTTCCTAGTAGATAAGACCTAAAGAGGAAGGATCTTAAGTTTACCTTCTGAATCAGTAGCAGGCAGAGTGGTCTGTGGCAGCAATCCCTCTCCCAGTTTTGGTTTCAACTGAGAGACATGGAAGGTTGAGTGAATTTTTGAACCTGCAGGCAATTCCAATTTGTAGGCTATTGTTCCCACTCTAGCTAGCACCTTGTATGGACCATAGAATTTAGCTGCTAGCTTCAAGTTCTTCCTCAATTGAACTGAGGATTGTCTGTAAGGCTGTAATCTTAGATATACCCAGTCCCCCACTTCAAATTGCCTTTCAGATCTCTTCTTATCAGCTTGCTGCTTCATTCTGTTCTGAGCTAACTCTAGGGTCTCCTTAAGTAGTCTGCCCATCTCTTGCCTCTGTTGCAGATAATCTTCTACTGAAGCATGGATTTCAGCATGTGAAGATGGAACTCCAAACTGTGGTGGTGTGTAACCATACAAAGCTTCAAAGGGTGTGAGCTTGAGACTAGTATGATAATTGGTATTATACCACCACTCAGCTAGAGAGAGCCATGAAACCCATTTTTTTGGCCTATAGCTAGTCATGCACCTCAGGTAAGTCTCCAGACAAGCATTCACTCTCTCAGTTTGCCCATCAGACTGAGGGTGATAGGCTACTCATGTGGAGTTGGGTGTTTAACTTAGCAAACAAGGTTTGCCAGAAATTGCTCAAGAAAATGGCATCCCTATCTGAAACAATAGATTTTGGTAGCCCATGTAATTTGAAAATAGTATCAAGGAATACCTTGGCCACTGAACTTGCAGTATATGGATGGCTGAGAGGAATGAAATGGTTGTACTTAGTGAACCTATCCACCACCACCATAATGATTTCTCTTCCTTCTGACTTGGGCAGCCCAGATATGAAGTCCATACTAATGTGTTCCCAAGCTTGCTCTGGAA
>JAJJMA010199528.1:0-29286 GCA_023529015.1 Papaver nudicaule | reverse complement strand
CAAAGTTATGGATTGTGAAGGTGTTGGGTTTGGAAGGAAAAAAAAAAGAGAACTGTTCTTGATGATGCTATTGCAGGAACTCTTGATTCTCAAGAAATCTATGCAACAACAAATTGTTACTTTCCCTATGATCATCAGAATGTAGAAGATGACACCATGATTTCTGCAGGGGTCGTTCACGACTTTCTGAAAGAATTTGAAGCTTTCAAAATCTAACTTGTTGACATTATTAACAATATGGAATTACTGGAAACTGAAATTAATGAATTGAAAGCTGGTATGTCAGTTATTAAGGATGACTTGAACAATATGTTTAACAATGTCTCTGATGAAGACAATGAAGCTAACTACGTTCACTACGTGTTCAAGAAAGCTGATAACTTCAACAGTTCAAGTGAACCTGAAGAAGATCCTGAAGAAGATATTGACTCTGATAACTAGGTCAGTTTTTTCTTAGCATAGTTAACTCCTTATTAAAAAGCTTCTGTCTTTTCCTTAGGGTTTGGGTAATCACTATGCTAGAAGTAGTCATCTTTTGATTTAAGCATAATTTTCTTGTGCTACTTCCATGTTTTCTTTTCATCAATTAATAGAGGTTATTAAATTAAAATCTTAATTGATGCTTGCAATGCTTGAAATTAATTGATTATCTATATGAATGTATTACATATATCGTGAACTTGCTTTTTTAGCCATACCACCCGTTCGGGTAAAGCATTCATGAAGAACTATCAAAATCCATGCTTCTGACTCTTATGGATAAGGGGAGACGATTTTGATAAAGAGGAACCTCGTAGGATACAATGTTGAACTCCGTTGGATTAAATGTTGTACCTTTAATTCTTAGTCTTACAACCACTAGGAAGGGGTAACCTAATGTTGTCTCTAAAGGCGATGGTTGACCGAAATTCTCTGAGAAAGTAGGAAGATTAAACCTTGAATTCCTATTTGACCGTAACTGGCTAGGAAAGAAAAACATAATTACAATTTTACTTGTGAAATTGTACATCACCCAAGAATTTATTCTAAATCCTTGCTTGGGAAGGTCGTCGCGTTGTTCCTTATGGAATGACACATAATGGGGGAGAGTTCTTTTGAACTTGTGCTTCATCGTAATATCTTTTTGGGGTGTGCGGCTGTGGAATTTGCGAGAGAATTGCATCTTTTTATCTCTCGTTTCAGGTATGTTTACCTTTGTCTACATTGATTATTGTGATTTTATGAGGATTCCTATATTTCTTTTTCTTTGTCTATTTTATGACAAAAAGGGGGAGAAATCTTGTAGTAAGGGGGAGTAAAATCTTTTTATCTACTATGACAATTGTCTACGGCATTGTCATAGGGGGAGTAAAATCGATGTGCTTGTCATGTCAAAGCAAAAGTTAGTGTATTGAGTAAGGGGGAGAACATATCATATTGTGTAGTATCTTGAAGCATCGATGCAATATGCTTACAAGTTTTATATACTACTCAATTGCATAACAAACTCTTGTTGGACTATGTCCTTCTAGAACCAAGATGTGTGGTGACTTTGAAGTTTGTTATCTCTACCTTGAATCTTCACTTGCAACAACACTCTTATCTGAAGACGCTGAAGATTACAAGAAGATCAAGTACATTATGGTTAGGGCTAAAAGATTTTACTTTTTGAATCCATATGTAAGATTGGTTTTGTCACTAAAATTGACAAAGGGCGAGATTGTTAGAGCATTGCTCGGTTGAAACCACTGATATTGTTATCTCAAGTCAGTTGTCAAGTTTAGATGACAAAAACACAATCCTTGATAAGTTTACTCTACAACCTCAGACTAGGATAGTTTTAGGTAATCGAGACGAAGACCGGAGCTTACTACTTGATAAATCATAACGTCCTCGCTAAAGGTTAGAAAGGTTTTTCCTTTTCGTATCGTATTTGCCATTTCTATCATACCAATAGTCTATGATGTTGTTTATATGATCCGAAGGTATTCTAAGATTCTTCGCCTTTGCATTTGTCACATTCGTGATATTATGTATAGGTAGAGTATGTTGAATTGTCTCTTGAAATGACCTCAACGGTGAACGCGTACATGAACGCGTACATGTGTTGGTTATGGCATTCCTGAGAACGAGCAAAGTCTGTATGAACTCGTTCATGAACGCGTACATATGAGTTCACTGATTTCTCCTGAACTCCAATTGACTACTCTATGAACGCGTACATATAAGCCATGAGAAAACTTCCAACTTTCATATCTTGAAGTTTTCGGTCTAGGCATGATTAGTTCTCGGACTCGTCATTACTTGGCCCATAGAATTCAACTACTTAATCCAAGCGATGTTCAAACAATTATTTGGACCAGAAGTCGCAAGCGATGTTCAAACATGATTTGAACCAGAAGTCGCAAACCTTCAATCAAGGTTGAGTCTTCTTTAACTATTGGCCTTATCCAAAGTTAATAGAAGATTGAGAACGGGTATTCAAGCTATGGACCTTCTTAGTTCCATAACTTGCTTGAGCCCTGCTCAAGGTTTCTTAAACTTTAAGCAAAGCCTCCCTTGGTGATCACTATAAATAGATGACCTTCTGCAAGATACAATCTCAATCCTCTACACATCTGTGTATCCTTGCATGAAGGTTGGTCATCATCTCGAAGTCCTTTTGGACTACGACTATTGAAAGACTTCACTTGAGGATCGTGAAACACGGGTAGGAAGTTAAATTCATGATCCTGTACCTTGGGTCGATTGAATATTTTCAATCTTATCACAACCAAGATTTGATAGAAACTTCATAAGGTAGATCTTGAATCGTATACCCTAGAAGTTCATTAACGTATATTCACGAACTAGGTTTAATACTAAGTTCGTCAAACATTAAGAGGTAAAGTTGTTTAGGCTAGATCAATAAGCCCTATTCAACGAATCAGATTTCCATTAACCTTGACTTTAATTCTAAAGGAAATCACAATCGTATTCTTGTTTAATTACTTGGATACTTTTAGGCGTCCTGTTAGAGCCAGGGTAGCGCTAGTCTTCACGAAGGGAAGTGGAGAAACTCCTAGGCCTGTAAAGGACGCCAGCTAGGGGAATCAAGTACGTAGGTTTTTGCAGAAGCCAAGAGAGCACATTGGTAGCTGAATTGTTTGTAGGGTGAATTCAGTCTCGATACATTCCAATCCGAAGTCTGAGAGTAGGATAGCGTCTGCATTCGGTTAATACTGAGGGTGTTCACATCTGGACGAGGTCCCAGGGTTTTTCTGCTAGGTTTGCAGTTTCCTCGTTAACAAAATTCTAGTGTCTTGCATTACTTTTCCCTTCCGCATTATATTGTCTCTGATCTATATAATTGAAGTAATTCCAAGTTTGTTGATTCATAACTTTTGAGTGAATCCATCTTTGTTGAGATCTACAAGAACCACGTTCTTGTTAGGGTTCGGTTCTCTGAACTATACTCAGGTTGTTGTTTGAATATTGATTTGTGAGATCGTTCAAGCAACCGGAATCAACTAGGTTCACGAAAACTAAAAGTTGGTGGTGTATCTCGGTATCCCCTCTTTTTCAAAATGGGAGAGAACCAAGACATGGGGAATCGATCTGAGAATGCCAAGGGAGGTGAAAATTGGGAGAGGAAAGGAAACTGTTGGTGGTGAAAATGGCGGTGAAGATGGCCGTGATGCTGAGAAAGATCCAAGGGCCGAAAATTTTGTTGTTAAGGATATCATCGAAGGCACTCAAGATGCCTAGAAGATGTTGCATTCCTTCTTATGCCACTTTTTTTTTCCAGGTCGATGTATCCGTGCTTTTCTCTTGTACTCGAAATGTTTCTTGCAGTAATGTTTGTTTCTGTGTTTCCATCCTTTGTAGTTTGAATCCACTTGGAATGAAATGTATTTGTGTTTTACTTATGCCGTCGATCTCATTTTGTGGTGGATCTATCGAAGAATCCTTAGTCCCGTGCTGTTGTTGATGCTTCGATAAGTACCTCTATGGTTCACTTTTGCCTATCTTTATGAATATCCAACCGTCGCAGTGCGGGTTGTTTCTAAAGGGGCTAATCCGTAAATTCAAAATCCATGGATTCAGGGTCGTTGATTTTTAGATTAAATTTTTGATTTTTTTTCCAGGGTTACGACCCAAATTTGGGGCACTAAGACTTGCAACTACTAGTTGGGGTTGAAGGGTCGAAAAGAGGCCAATTTCCACCAGTGGTAGGACCCTTTTCTTCAAGTTGTAACCTATTGTCTTGTTGGTTGCCTCTGCTAACCCGTTGTTCTATGGGTATATTGGTGTTGACGTTTCTAGTCTGACATTGTATTGGCTAAGTAGAAGCTTTACATCGGTGCCTATGAATTCTTGTGCATTATCAGATACTATCTCGGCAGGGACACCAAATCGACAAAATATATTCTCCCATAAGAATGTGAAAACATCTCGCCCAATATGATTTTTCAATTGTGTTGGTATAAAATCTACTAGGAGATCTTATACCTAACAGCCATTTGATCATTATGCTCAACCAACGACTTAAAGAGTAATACTACTGAGTAACAAGATATCGAGACAGATCTAGAACTACAACGATGGAGATTAAAACATAGTAAATAACAAAGTGAAGACCAAATGTTCATTAATGTAAAGTGTTTCTCTGGATAATACTACATGGATATTGTACTTCAAGACCTGGGGAGATTCAATACTAACCTAGTCTCAGTCACATGTCTTTAGCCTTATCAAAAATCCAACCCTTACAAATGAGCTCGAGCTCATCGTTTATAGAGCGAGTTCCAAGTGGATTACAACTAATAAGACCAAATACACAATCGTGGAGGTGTCAGAAGTTGTCGAGTAAGTCGGTGGCCTTCGAGATACCTCTCGAGGATTCCTTTGTCTTGCTGTCTTTCGATAACTTCACGAGGTGTCCGTCCCTTCGATGGTATCTCTTTTCCTCGGTGTTCTGCTGATCCTTGATGTATTCTTCCCCTTTTTATCCCTTTACGAGCGATGGCTTTTCTCGAGTTTATTCAGTACTTCGAGCCTTGTCCTTCTTCTAGTGCTCCTTTCTTGCGATGTTGACACGTGTCTCGATAGTTTTATGCCCCCACAGTTTTCCTCTTTCATTTCCTTGTATAAAAGATGCTAGGGAAGGAAATCTTCCTTCGAAATCAATTTCGTGACACGTGCCCTATTACTCGCCTGATGTTACGTCTCTGTGACACGTTCTACATGTTCCCGAGATTTTAGCTAACTTTTTGACCTTCCAACTTACATCGTCAGTTTTCCTCTTCTATTTAAGTTTTATTTTCTCCCTCTAAAAATCTTTTAGACTTTTCAGTTTCACCTTCTTCTTCAGCTCCGTCTTCTTTCTTTCTCTGAAAACTTTGAAACTTTAGCCTTGATCCTGAGTCTGTTGTGTGAAATCCTTCGGTACTCCTTTCTTGATTTAGTCTGATAATTCATAAAGGGAAGTCTTTTCAAGCTTTTGTCTTCTTTTTTGAAATTCCGATCCTTCTACCGCTGCAACTTCTGATTCCGACCATATTTTCGTTGCCCTCCTTGTTTTCCTTTCTTCCTCCCATGACTTCCTCTCCTGCTATCGAATATCTCATCTCTAGAATGAAGGATCTAGGGTTTAAACTATATTCTTTTGATATAAAGTCAGTTCATTCTCCCGACGGCCAGCTGACTCCCGAACTGGTTAAGGAGTATAAATGTGATGAAAAAAGGCTTCTGCTACGTCTCATCAGATTTTTGCAGGGCTTATACCCCTACTGTATCGTCATGCCAACCCTCTGTTTCTCGAGATTATCTGCTCGTTGCCTGAGGCTCGAGGTGTAATGCAGCTTACATGAAGTTCAATTCAATTAATTAATAAGTGGGTTTCTTGCTCCGGAGATAATTCTGTCGCAGGCTCAGTAGCAAAATATCATTTTACTGCTTTCAATTTTTTCAAACACTTCGAAGCTTATCTAACGCTTGACAACGAGGCTCCTCTTTGGGGAGTTCGTTTTAGACCTGTGAAGGGTGTGAGGAATATAATTCATGAATTTTCAGATTACTCTCTTGACGAAGATTGGTACTCAGAGCCCGTACTATTTATTAGCCCTGTTCTTCGAGGTTGGAAGGACACAAGACATTTTTTCAAAAGGACTTCGAGGAGGTCCATCATTTCTCAACTCAACATTTTATCACTATTCATTCTCTGATAAAGAAAAGGATTCGTCTCGCAGAATCTTGCAGAAAAGGAAAGGTATTCTCGAAGATACCCCGAGGGATTTGAAGCGTGCCCGTATAAGAGAAGAGACTATGGATCAGGTAACAAACACTAATTTGAGTGAAATGTGTTACTTGAAGTATTAATACTTGCCTCTGTTTGTTTCCTGAGAAAGACGAATCTTTTCTTGTAGGGCAAAGCTATGGAAGCTAAAGCTTTGAGTATAAAGGATGCTTCGATGGAGTACCAATTTGGTGTGAAGAAGAACTTTACGAAACCTCAGAACGGATCAAAGAAGAGCACTGATAAGAAATCGGCTAAAGTAACTTCTGGAGCCAAGGATAAGTTGAACATAAAACCCCTAGGAGATAGCTCGAAAGCATGTTTCGAGATTAAGAAACCAGTTTCGAAGGTTATCGTTGTTCCAAATCTGACAGTCTTCCGATAAGGTAGTTGTCGCTGCCTCTGCTTCGTGTAATGATGTTTTTGATGCTCCTGCCTCTGCCAGTGCCGTTACTTCGACCTTGACTACCTCTGCCTCAGTCGTTCCTTCTGAGAAAGTTATCCTCAATGCCTCTGCTACCACTATCGTTCCTTCTTCGAATACTGCTTCAGTCATTGTTGCATCTAATCCTTATTCTAAAAAGGCGACCCCTCTTGTTGACCTTCTGCTTCCTCGAAAGGGAAAAGCTGCTGACTCATCTGATTATCCAAGGAATGTAGTATTAGACCGTCCTCATAGATCTAAGTTCCCACCTGCTTCAAGTTTTGCTGGGAATCACATTCAGCCATATACTGCGAAGAATTTTAGAAAGGTGCTTCGAGAGAACCATGATCCTTGCGAATTTTCCAAAGAGGTTCTCTATTTGGTTCACATGCTTTTGATCCTGTCAACTATCCTTTGGATCCATATTTCTGCAAAAAGGTTGGCGATGTATTTGGAAGGGACTACCTCGGGGGAGATTGTGATCCTCGTAATCCCCCTCTTTCCTTTGAAGAAAATCTTGTTATGCTTCAGATGGTAAACACATTTAAACTCCTTTTTGTTCTGATGTTTTTCCTTAATCGTACTAAACTAGCTATACTTTTTTCTTTTGACAGGGTGACCACCATAGGTCAGGATTTTTGACCTATTCCTTTGGGTTATTTGGTGACGCTGAGTATCATGAACGAATATTTCTTCGTATGCAAGAAGAGTTGTCTGCCGAGAAGACTCGCAATGCTCACGAGAAAGTGCGGCTAGCAGGTATTGAGCCTTTCCTTTATGTTTTTTATTGGTTCTTTCGACTGCTTGCTGAACTCGCTTTGCCGATGTATATATTAAAAAAAAGGGAGTTATATGAAGAGAAGAAAAAACTTCGCCATGCTAACTTGGCTCTTGATACTTGTTCTCAAGCGAGCCGTAAGTATACCAATGTGGCTTATGGTTTGGACAAAAGTCATCGAGATCGCCTCGATCGTATTAAGCAAGATATGAGTAAATATTGGGATGAACGAGACTATCAGCAGAGTAAAAGAATTGAAGCTGAGGATCTATTTGCTAAAGAAAAGAAGAAGAAATCTGAGGTGGAACGGATACTTGCGTATGAGAAAGAGAGAAACCAATGAATGGCTCAGGAAATGAATCAATTTCAGCTCGATATTACTCGGTTAACTGGAGAGTGTGACCTTGCTCAGAGGGACCAGTCGATGCGTACATCTGGCAAGGTTGTGATTGAAAAGTTAGAGAGGAGATTAACAATTTGAAGGTTCAAAATGCAGCTCTGAAAAATGCTAACAAAGATCTGACGAAGGATAACGAGGGTTTAAAGAGTGGTAATAATGAGCTAAGCAAAGAGCTTACGAAGGCTAATACTTCGAAGGAGCACCTCTCAAATTGATGGATGAGTATCAAATTGAATTGGCTAAACTGGGGTAGAACCCTGCTGAAGATATTAGGAAGAAAATTTTGGAACCTCGCTTTTCTAGCCAGCAAGAGGTTAATGACTATGTGGTTGCGAAAGAAAGTAGGATATCTGGCTTTAAGATTTCTGTTTTCTGTGTGGATTTGACGTATTCGAAGTGTGTTTTGATGCAGTTGTTTTCTTGTTTTAGGTATCGAAACGGATTTGACGTACAAGGTTTCGAATGCTATACTGGAGAGAGATGAAGCCGCTACACAAATGATTGCTGAGTCCACTCTGAAATTGGATTTGGAGAAGAAATCGGAGAGGGTTGCTCAAGAGATGGATGAAGAGCCCAGCGTCGTCTTGCTGATGCAGAAAGGAGTGCCCAAGAATCGACCATCGAGCGTAATCGGCGCTCTGAGGAAATTGATAAAGGTGCCCGAGATCTGGCTGCTGAACGTGATATTCGCCATAGAGCCGGAGAAAGTTTGAGAAAGGTCAACAATGCATGCGTCCTTGTGCAACCTCAAATCAAATTTCGTGATACTGTGGAAGAACTATTTTAAAGTCGAAGTTGATTGTATCTCTTGCTACGAGCAAGGCCTGCCGAAAACATGGTCGATCCCTTTTCCGGGCTATTCAAATTGAACTTGCTGGCTATGGAGATGTAGGTGCAGATGATTCTGATTTAGAGCTTCCTGGTGATGAAGATTTGCTCCCCTCATGAGGTTTTTTGTAAAACTTGTTGGGGAAGAATTAGGTCGAAGGGCTGAAAAAAAGAGTCCCGAGGATAGAGATTCTGATGATGATGGTGGTGGTGATTCCGAAGATGATTTCGGAGATGATGTTTGAGATGACTCGAGAGGAACCTCGAGGATGATTCGAAGGCTAAAGAAGTATCTAAAGGCGATAACGAATGTGCTCAGACGGGGAGTCCTAAAGGTGCTGGTAAGGGGAGTACTGGAGGTGGTATAAAGATAGCTATCGAAACCTGTGTGGAAGTTGATTATAAGGGAAAAGGTTATTTATTTGAGGAGTCCCTGTTGAAGTATAGCGAGGAAGAGGAGTGTGATCTAGAAAGATAGAGAGTGCCTTCAGGTGGCGAACCTTTTGGTCGACGTGAGGAGACTTACGAGGAATATCTAGAAGCAAGGGAGACTACATCCGGATTAATGAAGAAGTTTGGTGAAGCCCCTCTTCGAGATGTTTCTCCTGACATTCCTTCCACTACTTTGTAGAAGATCGGTGACTTTTTCCTTGCTCTATAGTGTTGTCTCTTTTTGTATCTTGAATCCTTTTTGCAAGAAATGCTTTTGTGTTTGCTATCGTTTCCTTCGATTGTGGTGGTATTTGTATTTTATGAATAGTTTTGAAAGTGTTTTTTATGCATTTTCATTCTTACATGATCAAGTCATGCCTTTCCTCGATGCATTGCTTTGCCTGGTAACTCGTGATCAGGCACGAGGTTTACCTTGCAAATTCTAGGCTCCTAAGGTTAATCAGAGTGCAACTCTAGGGATTACTTCGATGTGGGAGGCAGTAAACCAAGCTAGTGGGGGCTGCGGATCACCCTTCCTAAAGGCTTTGAGCTACTTGCCTCATCTCAAGCGGACATGGCTATCGAGGTCATAGGTACCTGGTTTGCCTCAGTACTTTAGGAGCTTATGGTGGGTATCGAAGATATCGAGTATCCTCCGAGAAGACATGAGTACTATCCTGAAAACCCGTTTTGCCTAAGTAGAGTAGGAATCTTATGATATGTAGCTACTTTGGACCTCGATAATGAAGTAGCACAATGGGGGAGTGCCGGTCAAAGCTGGAGCTTAAACATGGTATTGTTCTCCTATCGCGCCCTGGAGTTCGACTCTTCTGTTATCGCTTTCCCCTTCTCGAGACTATATTTGATTTTTGAAGGAGGTCCCTTGGCTGCGTAACTCGCTTACCATTCCCGTTAATGTAAACTAATTAGCTGTGTCGGAGTTCCATCCTCCCTAATAGCAGATGTTAATCCCATTTATTATCCCCGCGCCTCAAAAGAGAGGTCCCAGCGGTCGCAATGGTAGTGGGTCCAAATGCCTCTAGCTTATGTAGCTTCGATGCAAAGTACCCACCTATAACGGGGTGTCTTGTAGGTAGATGACTGTGTCATGTATCTCGTAGGGCCCTTACGACTACATGTACCTCAACTCTTATGCCTAACGCTGTAGGACTTTTTTATATTTGGCATCAGGGCCTTGGCGTCAAGGCCTTTAATTTCATTGCGTGAAGGAACTATGGGAGATATGGCGTCATGGCCCGTTCGTTTATATGGAATCGAGGCCTTAAGAGATGTGGCATCATTGCCCGTTCGTTTATATGGCATCGAGGCCTTAGGAGATGTGCCTAATCAGGTAGAACTTTTGCCTAATCAAATAGGATCTGGAGTTTGATTCGATATATAACAGGTCAAGCTGCCTCTTTATTTATTCTTCTAATGACGAAAATCAAGTTGCTTTGCTTACATTCGGAGTTTAATTAAGGTGCCTCATATACTTTCCCTTAATTGGAGTACTCAATCGGTGTCCCTCGAAATTGATCAGACTGTAAGTATCATTTCCCAACACCTTTTCTATGGCATATGGGCTTGTCTTAAAGGGCTCTTCCTCGGTGATCAATTTGTTGCCTTCGATAATGTTCGATCTTACCTCACTTACTTCTTTCGTCGAAGATGTGGATGCTATGCTTTTCTTATTTTGTGTTATCATGAATTGCTCCCTATTTTTGTGCCATGAACCTTTGCCTAGGTGAGCAGGTTCCATGACTGATTGCGTAGTTGTTTTTGATTTTTTTTTGTGGAGTTCATGGCCATTCCTGCATCTACTTTGGCGATGAACTCTTTGATACTATATTATGTTATTTTTGGCTGCTTATTCTGACTCCCCGAACTTTGTTTCGATCCTTCCCCTTGTTGTACGTCGATTTCATTGCAGATACAAGCTTCAACATGATCCCCCATTATTTCTGCTATCCTTGTTGGTGTTGGGAATCGAACTCTTCTGTGGAGCGTGGAGGCTACTCCCATTAAACCATGTAACCAACGTCTCCCCACAATAGCAGTGTGGGGAGAATCAATGTCTACGACACAGAATAAAGTAGGGAGTTTGAGCTTGCCCACGTAGACTATTAGAGGTAGTTCTCCCCTGGGTACAAATGTTTTACCATTGAAGCCAAACACATTGTATGTCGAGGGTGCCATGCTGAGTCCTTACCAAATAGCTGATCATGGGTTTTATCAAAAAGTATATCGACGGAACACCCTGGATCGACGAGTATTTTTGGCATTGCCATTTTTTCGATGTGCAAAGTTATTACCAAAGGGTTGTTGTGTGACCTTCCTCCCTCTGGGATATCTGCAGCAGAAAAGAAGACTGGTTCCTTTTGCCATTCTTCGAGAGGTTTCTTTGTAGCTACACTCATTATCTCCTTTCCTTCAGAATCCTTTTTGCGAATTCTATCAGTGATACTGTTTCGGAAACTGTATTCGCTGACTTCTGCGTGTATTATCGAATTGCAATCATTGAACCTTGGGATAGCTCGATCGATTGTTATGACGTATGCCTCGTGTTTCTTTTCTTCTTTCGGTTGTGGCTGGTTTGGAGGTGGGTTTGGTAATCCCAGAAGATGAACGAATTTTCCCCTCGAAATGAAGTAATGAACCTGATCTTGTGCCGTGACGCAATTCTCGGTGGAATGTCCATAAAATTTGTGGAATTGGCAGAAATCCCTCGAGTTCATCTTGTGTGACGTATAATTCCCCTGCTTTTTGGATAGCGAATTTCACTTGCTGACTCGGATTGCTCGATGCATCGTAGTGCTACTTCGAGAGGTACACTGAGCTTTGAGAGCTTTTTGTCTTGGAAAGCAGGGAATCCCGGCCTTGGCACTCCGAACTTTCTGTTACAGAATCCTCTTCGGGAATCATTTCTTTTGTTTTCATTATATCTTCTATTTTCTTTGTACCTCCCATCACCAAACTTTCATTCGTTTCCATATCGCCCAACATCATCTTGCCTATCTCTTTTAGAAGAGTTCCCTACTTGATAGTCCCTACGTTGATCTTGTGGTGCTCCAAACAGTGCTTTCTTAAAGGGTTCCATCAGCCTTTTGACTTCATCTCGTTCTTCCAAAGATAGGTTGTTGATTAAGTGTACTTGTTTCGATATACTATCCTTCTCTTGAGCTGCTTGTTATCTGATTTCCTCATATGCAATTCGCTCTTTTTGGTACTTTTGTAGTTCCTGAAGTGTTTCGACATTCTTCGAGAACAGTTTTTCGTACAGAGGGTGATCCGTATCGAGTGCATTTAGGTAAGCTCTAACTTTATCTTTCTCTGTGGCGCCATTTCCCACTTCCACGCATTGTGCGGTCCATCTTTCTGTTAAACTTTTGGTGGATTCCTTTGGATTTACCCTTATGCTGAATAACTTCTCCACTCCTGGCTTCGATGATATGTTGTATAGGAAATTGAGCAAGAAAACCTTGGACAGGTCATCAAATGATGAGATTGAGCATACTGGTAAGCTATCATACCAAGCAAGGGCCTCTCCTTTCAAACTTGATGGGAAATATTTGCAGAGCACTTCATCCTTGTCAGCCCAAGATAGGAATAGTCTTTGGTACATTTTTATGTGATGAGTTGCATCTCCATTTCCATCGAAGACAGAGTTAAAGACTGGCATAGTGCATTTAACTGGAATAGGTTTGCTTAAAAGTTCGAAGCTTAATAGTGATACGTTTACTTCGTTAATGGCTTGCTTTAGCTTCACATTTGTAGATGGTTGTACTTTATTATCTATGAGCTCTGCTCGCATGGCCTTGATCTCTTCCATCATCACCTTCTGTAGCGCAGCTGCTTCGGCGTCCTTTCGCGCTTGTTCGTACATATACCAGGCGTATGTTATTACCTCTTGATTGGATGCTTGGCTTGATGTGGCGGCTTGATGCCTCACCCTTACAATATGTTGAATTTCTGCGTTCTTCGGTGTATTTTCTTGATGAAGAATGACGCTTGGAATGTGAATTTGGTGGGAGTGGCCTTCACTGTTTCGCTTGTAGTTTGACACTGATTTTTCGGCAGTTTTCTTGTTTGCTTCTGAAAAAGAAGGGGTACCGAAATACTACCAACTTTTCGTTTTGGCTCGTGAGTCTTATGGTAAAAGTCTGGACGATCTCAAAAATCAATATCCAAACCTCTAACTGGAGTAATCTCGACAGTTAGGTAATAACGTACTACTTGGTGCTTTAATTATAAATCAGAGTTATAATGCGGAAAGTAAAAGCACACAAGACACCAAACGTTTTTTAACGAGGAAACTGCCTTGCAGAAAAACCTCGGGACCTCGTCCAGTTTTGAACACCGCCCAGTACAAACTGACTACAAACGCTAGCCTACTATAAGACTTCGGTCTGGGATGTAGCAGAGACCAACTCAAGCCCTCCAAGCGAATTGGCTACTGTCGCCTTCCTTACGTCTCTGGATCCCCCACAGATCGTCACGCACTTGATTCCCCTAGCCGACGTCCGTTACAGGCCTAGGAGTTGCTGTGACCGATGCCAAAGGCTTTTGTCAGCAATACTGGGTTTTAAACCAAAACTGTTGACTTATGGTGTAACTGTCCTCTATCAGTTTACCATAAATAAGATGACTTCCTTCGGATTGCTAGATCCAGGTCATACGGAAATCTACTTCACAAATCGGGGCTGACACGCAAACCAAGTAAGCAATGCCCAATTTGTATCTACCTCAGTTATAAACGAAGAACCACTTAAGGAACTTATATAACTGGAGCCAACTAGGTCTTACAACACCGAGTGCAGCCGTGCGTTGCTACCTTTCAAAACCTTTACGTAACTTAACTAGTTCTTGAATAGCCGTATATCAGAAGAGACAGACTTTAGAATAGACAAGAACTAAGACAGGTTACTGAGGTTACAGGTTAATCTGATCAACCACTAAGGGATCAATCTACCTGTGCTTCCCAACTCTCTAAGGAAGTCTTTTATAGTCGTAGGGAGTTCCCAGAGGAGCTGCAACCTATAGAGGATGACTATACCACAACAAGCTTTCACCGAAGTGAAAAGAGTTTACGTTACCTTCCCTAAGGACCTTCATGTATGCTTGATGCTTGCGGTATTTGTCCGTAGACACCTCTATCTATAGCACTCAATAAGATAGGTTGCTTTGGAATTAAGCAATCAATTACTTATCCCACAAGTTAAGGAGACCCTAAACTTGCCAACCAAGTAATAGAGATTAATCTCAATTGGAATTCCTTTTAGAATTATCTGCCAAGTGTTTTGTTGGCTCAAAAACACTTCAAGATAGAAATCCAACAGACCAGAGATAATCTTATCTTATTGACTCATTGAGGATCGTTAGATGGAACACAAAAGGTATTTATGTTTTACACAAGTCCATCTAAGAGATAAAGGAGTTTGGAGTTTGACTCAGAGTGAAATTCTAAAAGAATATACTCTTAATTCGACTACCAGTGAAATCTCCGCGTCAGGTTCACGTACTGGTACGTGAACAAATTAGACACAGGAGAATTTCCGAGTCTGGTACGCAAACCGGTTCGGGAACCGTCTGCTGGTCAAATTAGGTCAAATCCGGATTCCGCTGGAAGTACTGGGCTGAGCCAGAACTTAGACGTGAGAACGTCCTCAGATGTGATCCACAGGCTCTTTGCTCAAGAGTACTCCTTTAGATTCATCAATATCCAACATAACAGTTTGCAAGCAAACCATTGTAATGGACATATGGTGTCGAATCTATCTCATGCATTCTTGATTCACAGTATTCGTGGGATCAAATACTGGTCATGACATAAAGCCATGTTACACAAGAACACGATCTCAATCGCTATTACTACTAAAGTAGTCGACTATATTTCGAAAGAATAGAGAAAGTAGAAATAGAAGAATATCCATAAAGTCATAACTCCTACTAACCTTTTGTCGATGAAGAATAATTGATGTCTTCTTTGTCTTCACAGTCTTCGTCTTCAAGGTCTCTACTACTTTGTCTATATCCCATTTCCGAAATCTAAACTCTAGTAGGCTAAATCAAGAATTGAATTTTGACACCTAAAACTGACAACTAGCTTGACATACCAACGCTAGTGGGTTTGACCGGACAATGCCCTAACAGCTTCTAGTAATTGTTGCTTAAGTTTTCTGATTTTTCTGTTATTTCTTATGAGCTTTTTAAATTGCGCAGCCCTTAAGGTTTCTTCCTCAGTTGGTTGGTGTATTTGTACCATATCGTCTAACCTTTCCTCCTCTGCTTCTTCTTCTTCTTCAAACTCATGAATTTGTTGCTCTGGAAATCCTTCACCATCGGGTCATAGGTATTCGATGAGCACTTCGTCCTCGTTTACCTTTTCCTTGTGATGTACTATACTCGCTGCTATTTCGGGTGAAAGTCCTTTGCTGGTTGACAGCCTGGTTTTGGGTCTCGAAGAGCCTGTTCCTTGTCTCGATGAGCCTATTCCTTGCCTCGACATCTGGTTTGACTTCGATGTCATAGTAACAATGGCCTACAAACAATAACAAACCCGTGAGGTCTAGGGCGGCTACCGCAATATACTATGGGTCTGACGTGTACTCTAACGGTTATAACGGCGTCTGACATACGAGATTTTAGGGGGATTTTATGTGTACGACCCAATGCAATTTTTGCTACTGTGACTTTTTGTAACTACTTTTCCTTATCACCCTGATTTTCCTGGAACTACCTTCCAAAATTGGAGGTTCTAAAAAATCCACTTTTCTTCAATTTTCGAAAAACATGCAATGGATCTAAAGGTGACAGCTACTTTCCTGATATAACTTTTAATAGATAAACCATAAAATATCCCTAAGTAAATTTTAGCAGTATGAATCGTGTATAGAGTGTTAAGGGTGCTTTCTTATAAATTATAGTAATAAAAAATCAAAATAACATTTTGAGAAATATCTTTTTATGAAAACTTCTTTGAAGAAAACCTTTTGCATCTTGATTAGATCTTTGTATTTCAAAGCTTGGATTCCTTGAATGACATCAATCTATCATCATGAATATTTGCTCGAAATTCTTAAGTATACTAAGACTCAAAATCTTTAGATACTCAAGATGATGGAGCTTATTTAAGAGAAGCGTAGAGAAATAAAAGAAAAACTTGAAAACCCTAAAAAAATTGAAATTTTGAAAACCACCAAAGCACAGGCAAACCTAATTAAGTTGGTTTAATCAGTCTTTTTTTCTAGCGCCAAACCGTGTTGGTATGAAATATGTTAAGAGACCTTATACCTAACAACTATTTGATCATTATGCTCAACCAACGACTTAAAGAGTAATACTAGTGAGTAACAAGATATCGAGATAGATCTAGAACTACAACGATGGAGATTAAAGCATAGTAAATAACAAAGTGAAAACCAAATGTTCATTAATGAAAAGTGTTTCTCTGGATGATACTACATGGATATTGTGCTTCAAAACCTGAGGAGATTCAATACTAACCTAGTATCACTCACACGCCTTTAGCCTTATCAAATATCCAACCCTTACAAATGAGCTTGAGCTCACCTTTTATAGAGCGAGTTCCAAGTGGATTACAGCTAATAAGACAAATACACAATCGTGGAGGTGTCAGAAGTTGTCGAGTAAGTCAGTGGCCTTCGAGATACCTCTCGGGGATTCCTCTGTCTTGCTATCTTTCGATGACTTCACGAGGTGTCAGTCCCTTCGATGGTATCTTTTTTCCTCGGTGTCCTGCTGATCCTTGATATATTCTTCCCCTCTTATGCCTTTACGAGCGATGGCTTTTCTCGAGTTTATTCAGTACTTTGACCCCTGTCCTTCTTCTGGTGCTCATTCCTTGCGATGTTGACACATGTCTCAATAGTTTTATGCCCCCACATCAATTCTTTAGCTTCAGTTCATTTGGTGAGGTAATCCGTTGGTACGATAATGTATTTTCGCTGTCCTGATCCTGGAATGAAAGGTCCTACAATATCGATTCCCCACTTTGCGAAGGGCCATGGGATTAAAAAAAAGTTTAGATTGGTTGCTGGTGCATGTATTCTTTTGGAAAATCTTTGGCAAGTGTCGCACCTTCGAGAGATATCTTTTGCATCAATGCTCATGTAAGCGCCAGTAGTATCCTTGGGCTTTGGTTTTTTTGGGCTAGTGCTCTTGTTCCGCTATGATTTCCTGCTTCTCCACTGTGCAGTTCTATCATTAGTGCCACACAATCCATTCGATTGACACATCTCAGCAATGGCCCTAAGTAGGATTGCCGATACAAAACTCCGTCGAGAATTCTGTAGTTTCCTGATATGTTGATAACCTTGTGAGCAAAGAGTGGGTTGCTTGTTAGCTCCTTGGTTTCCAGGTATTTCCTTACTGGTAACCTCCAGACTCTCTTTTTCCCTCAATTGACATTACGAGCTCCTCATTTGAATCCTCGATGGATGACTGTTGTATTCTTCCTATCTCGATAACGACAATACTTGGATCTGTTATCTTCGAAGTAATGAACGCTAAGGCATCATCATATCTGTTGTCCTTCCTGCAGATGTGCCGTATCTTTAAATTTGGTATCTTCGCGATGTATCTTTTAGCTAACTTCTTATACTTTAGCAATGAATCATTTGACTGGTAGCTCCCATCGAGTTGCCTGACTACTAGTTGAGAATCCGTGGTTATCCTTGCCTCTTTGATTTCCATTTCGTTCATTAATTTTAATGTGTGGATCATTGCCTCGTACTCTGTCTCGTTGTTTGTAGCTTCAAATTCTAATTGAAGTGAATATACCGTACGCTTTCCCTCTGGTGAAGTGAAAACTATTCCAATTCCTCGTCCGTCTCCATTTACTGACTCATCGATGAATATCTCACATCTCCGAGGATGACATTGTTGTAGTAGATCTAATGGATCTTCTTCTTCTTCGATTCCCAGCATTGACTCCCCTTCTTCGTCTTCTGCTATAGGAAATTCGGCTAGAAAGTATGCTATTACATGTGATTTTTAGGTTGTGCGAATTTCATATATGACATCGTATTGTCCTATTTGTTCCATTTCGCTAGCCTTCCTGCTGCTTGCGTATTCTTGAGTACAGATTCAATCGGGGTTTTGGTTAGCACAATGATCCTATTGGCTTGGAAGTATGTCTGAAGCTTTTGAGTTTCCACCACCAATGCGAGTATGATCTGCTCTAATTTGGTGTAGCTCTTATCTGCTGCAAAAAGTGTCATGTTAATGTAATACACTGGTTTCTCCCCATCCCTGGTGGTTACAAGTACTGAGATGATGACATCGGCATTTGCTGCGATGTACAATCTTAGCCCTTCATCCTTTTACGGTCGCTGCATTGCAGGTAGTCCTGCCAAGTAGTTTTTGATTCCCTGAAATGCTGCCTCTCGCTCGTCGGTCCATAGAAAGTTTTCTCCCTTATTTAAGACGCTAAAGAAATCTTTACATCGATTCGAGGATCGAGCAATAAACCTGCTTAGGGCTGCGATTCATATACTAAGTGTTTGCACATCCTTTACTGTTGTTGGAGATAGCATGTCTGCGATTGCTTGCACCTTTGCTGGGTCCGCTTAGATACTTGTTTCCGTGACAATATATCCTAAAAACTTCCCTGAAGTGACTCCGAATATGCATTTCACTGGGTTGATCTTCATGTTAATTTGTCGCAATATCTCTCACAAGTCTCCCACGTGAGTTCCTTCTCTTTTGCTTTTCACAAACATGTCATCAACGTATGCTTCAACCGTTTTCTTTAGCCAGGGGCGAAAGATGTTTTTCGTAGCTTTTTGGTAAGTAACGCCATCGTTCTTCAATCCAAATGGCATGCGAGTGTAGCAATATAGTCCATTGGTTGTGATGAATGCTGTGTGTTTTTGATATTTTTCTGCCAATGGTATCTGGTTATAACCAGAATACCCATCCATGAAGATTAACAACTCGTGGCCTGCTGTAGCGTCCACCATCTGATCGATGCTTGGAAAAGGATGTGGGTCCTTCGGACATGCTTTATTTAAGTTGCTGAAGTCGATGCAAATTCTTACTCCCTTGTTCTTCTTCGGGACTATCACCATATTCAAAATCCAATCAACATATTCAAATTTCTTTATGATTCCCGTTGTTATCATCTTGTTGAGTTCGAATTCCACTGTTTCCTGATACACGTCCGCCAGTTTTACTGGTCTTTGTTTGAATGGTCGCATCGATGGGTTGATGTCCAAATGATGACATGCTAGACTCGGATCAATTCCAGGCATTTCACTCATCCTCCATGTAAATACACATGCGTATTCTTTCAACAAGCTTTCCAGTTCTCTACTCTGTTCTTTTACCATTAGCGTTCCTATCTTTATTATCTTTGTTTCCTCCCCGGTTCCTATATTGACGTCCTTTGTTGGCTCGGTTGGTGTGGATTTTGGTGTTTCCTCGTTCATTGGGCTGGGGTCCTTTGGAGCTTCTTTTGTTATTACTTAGTTGTCACCTTCGATGATTTGATTAATTTCCTTTTCGATGACCTCCACCTTTTCCTGCCTTCGACGCTCTCTTCGCTTCTTCCTCGCGTTTTTCCTTGCTCGACGTCAGTCTGTGACAAGATTGTGCATCCGATGTGTCGCCAAGTATTTCGCCTATGCCCTAAGGAGTTGGGAACCTTAGTTTTTGATGTAGTGTGGATGATACTCTCATGAGCCCATGGAACCATGGTCGTCCTAGGATGACGTTATAAGGTGATTCGATGTCTAGATCACAAAAAGTGGTTAATAGTTTCATTGATCCAATATGTATAGGTAAAGATACTTTCCCTTTGAGCTTCGATGGTTTTCCGTTAAATCCATAGATGGTATAGTCTGATGTGGCCATGGGTGTATTGCTGAAGGCTCGTCTGTAGGCTCCTCCGAAAAGAACATCCACTGAGCTTCCTGGGTCAATCAATATCCTTGGCATCGCTATCTTGTACACATTCACTGTTATCACTAAAGGACTATTACTAGATCTATTCTCCGGGATATCTTCTGTCGAGAAAAATATTGGTTCCCGCTGCCATGGCTCGAATTTTTTTGCTTTTTCGATGATCATGATTTCTTTTCCCTTGTGATCTCTTGTGTGTATTCTTCCAGTTATATTGCTCCTCCAGCTTTTGTGTTCCCTTGAATGTATCATCGAGTTGCAATAAGCGAAGTGTTGCATACGACCGACGCCTTTTAGTCCAGTTTCGATGTACCACTTCGATTCCATGTTTTGTAAAAGCAACCCTGCAAAAGTAACCAACAAGTGAGGTTTAGTATAGCTGCCCATGTTTTAAAGGTCTGACATATATGCTAGTGGTTGTAACTGATTCAGACAAATGGGATTTTGTAGTGATTTTCTTGTTGTACGATCCAATAACATTCCTAGGATTACTGGCATGAGGGTTTTTATAATAGTTATCCCAAATTATTTCCCAGATCTACCTACCAAAAATGGAGGTTCTCGGAAATCTAGAATATTGAACATTCCCCAAATGATTGTTTTTAGAAGGAAAATCCCTAAAATGACCCTATGAGTCCTTTTGACAAAAATAGAATAGAGAAAACCCTAAGGGATTTTATTGAAAATCCAAAATCTACGATTATTTTTCACAAAGCTTTTGAGAAAACTGTTTTACTCTTCATCTTTCGTGAAATGAAAAAATCTTGAAAACTTTTTGAATCTTGATTAGATCTAGTTTCTGCAAAGCTTGAATTCCCTGAAAGCTTTCGATCTATTGATATGGTGATTTGCTCAAATTCCCTCAGTGTTCTAAAGCTCAAGTTCTTTAGAAACGTAAGGTTGTGGAGCTATAATAAGTAACAGTGGAAAGATTAAGCAAGAAAACTTGAAAACCGTAAGAAAAATTTTTCCTGAAAATTTTGTAAAACCTACTAAGCATAGGCAGACCGAAGTCATTTTAATCAGTCCCTGTTTCTAGCGCCAAACAAAGTCTGTATAAAATCTCCATAGAGATCTTATACCTAACATCTCAATAGGTTATGTACTAAGTAAATGGGTAAGATTACTTAATTCAGTAAAATATTACTAATCGAACAGTTGACTTATGTGTAACTCGATGCTAATAATCGTACTAATAATGGAAAGTAAAGATTAATGAACATGTATTGAATGTAAAGCTTTCTTTGTGGCTAATTCTACAATGGAACTGTGCTTAATGACCATAGGAGATCACATGAAGAATACTAACCTAGTCTCTCTTTAAGCCCTCAGGACTTATCAAAAATTACAACCCTCACAACTGAGCCCGAGCTCTCTTTATATAGTGCGAGATACAAAATGGGATACAACTAATAGGATAAAATACACAATCGTAGGTGTCATAAGATATCGACTAAGTCGGTTCGTATCGAGGTGGCATCGAGGCTGAAGCTAATGATTTCGTTCTTTGATTCTTCTAACTGGGGATTCTTCATCTTCGATGGTATGAGAGTCTTTGCAGTGGTCTTCACTTCGATGGCATGCGCCTATCGAGGGACTTCGATAATCACGGGTCTAACTGTTTCTTCGATGCTTTCCAGGCTGTCTTCGCGTACGGTCTTACTATGTGATTGTGACTACTCATTGTTGTACAAAAGGGTTCAGAGTCATTCCATGCTTCGCATCCTATTTGATTTTCTCTTCTCTCTTTCTAGGGTGTCGACACGTGGTTCGATGGTTTTATGCTTCCACATACGCATACAATTCTTTCATAATAATACTTTGTAATCTAGTTTTCTTTCACTACACAAAATTGGATTGATCTATAATGTCGTGCTCAAGTGCAATTTTTACAACTACTGGGAGATCTGGTAAGCTGTCTGCAAAGAAATCAAAGTCAATATTTATGGAGTTAAAAGTGTCTAGACTCCTAGGGGCTGGGAGGACTCAAAACTACGATAACACTGGTCCCTTGAAGTAAATCTAAGTTTGTTTGTTTTTTTTGTTTTTGCAGAATATGATGTCGACAAACAAACCATTCAGGTAGATTTAGGATCCAAGATAGCTTCCATTTGAGGAAAAAGAGACGTGCGAATGTGCGATTCAAAAATTGAGATTTTCACGCAG
The DNA here is from genome assembly GCA_023529015.1 of Papaver nudicaule. NCBI lineage: Eukaryota > Viridiplantae > Streptophyta > Magnoliopsida > Ranunculales > Papaveraceae > Papaver > Papaver nudicaule. The sequence goes on along the minus strand of JAJJMA010199528.1, from coordinate 7,082 downwards.
TAGTCGAGTGTGTTAGTGATATAAGATTTCCCGTGGCACACGGTGGCAGTCAGTGGACCATGAACAGCGCCACCTGTGCTGTGGCCTCACTGTTTCGTGCCAGCTAATAACGGCCCAGACAGTTTCGTCTCCCTCCCTCCCTCCCTCCTAGTCCTATATATATTCGGGTCTCATAATTCCCTTCACAGTTTCATAACAGAGAGAGTCTCTCTCTCTCTCTTTCTCTTTCTTTCTCGAATTATCTTAAAAATCTTTTCTTCCTACTATATCCTCCCTTTTTTACAATTATAGTGGTGAATGAATTTGAGCTGGATCTAACAAACCCCTCCGTTTTGAACTCTTCTCCATCTTTCTCTGTCATTCTGACAAGATTTTCATAAATCATCATTCTTTCTTCAAATAAAGATCTCTTTCCGGAAAGAAGATGAGATCTCATCTAGTACTAAAAAAAAAAAGAAGATGAATATTCTTATTAATGGATCTACTTCTTAAGACCAGGATCATATCTTTATCCGCTCATTAGGTGTGTATATGTCTTTTATTTTCTTATTTCTTTTCATTCTCTGTATAAGCTTAATCTGATTTTTATTTTGATTGTTATGTGCAGTTTGAAAACCAGAAGTTTATTATAGATGTTATGCAAAGCTAGTTTACGGAATTTAATAATTCGAGCTGGTTATATAGAGAATTTTGTTAAACAAGGGAGTATAATACATTTGAATGAAAAATTTGGAGGTGCTTCTTCATCTTCTTCTTATCAATTGAATCGAGGATTTAGATCTTACATGAATAAAATGATGGTGGATAATAGTAATTCTACGAAACCGGGATCATTGCCTCGAAAAGAAAATGTTACGGAAGGTGGTTATGCAACTGGTGGATGGAAAAGGTATAAAAACTTCTATTTATTTATTTATTTTTCCATGGTGGTGATTTCATTAAATAAATTTTTCTTTATGTATGAATGGTTCAACAGCATATCTGAATACAGTCAACTTGCAAAGTCAGAATGTGCTATTTGAATAACCTTCACTACAGTTTCAGACACACTTTGCAAATAATTGAGCACTGATTGAACTCATGGATATCATTTTCGAGTGGCAAAGCTGGGGACCATTGCTTAAATTTAGATTTGGGTGTTAATGTAGTTTAAATTGGCAATAGGGACAATGCAATGACAGGAGAACTGCTGTAATAAATGAATATTATTTTTACCTTTGTAACTAAATCAGTCCATCTTGCTACCATTTTTAGGCGTTAATATTAGCCGGATTAAACATAGTGGAACATTAACAAATATCTGCGGCAATCACAAGTTTAAACTGCCTGGTTATGCCTACATCTGATCTGCATCTGATTGGATGTGATAGATTTATAAGTGTGTATTATGAATTCGCAAGTGCCCGTGGCATCTATTTTCTTTTCATGCTATGAGCTGTGTGGTGCCTTTGCTAACTGTATAAGGTTCAACTTTTGTTTGGTGGACAGTGAAGATGGAAGGCTGAGCTGTGGCTATTCGAGTTTTAGGGGAAAGAGGGCAAGCATGGAGGACTGCTTTGACGTTAAGATGTCCACTATTGATGGAAAACCAGTCTGTCTTTTCGGAATATTTGACGGTTAGATCACAATCTATCTATAATATGCGGTGCTTGTTTGATGCATATAGTATATTAGTAGATGAATATTTGTTGCCTACTGCCAATGTAGGGTCTGGGTAAGCATAAATTATTGCTGTCAATTAGGAGATCACATAGACCAACCTCACATGGTCATAAGTGTCTACTTTCTATAAAGAGTTTTTTTTTTTTGGGTGAAATGATGTGTCATAAGCATTTCACGTGTATTTGTATCTCGAGGTTGGATGATCAGTAATGGTTGACCTAGAGGTTTCCCACATGGGTCTTGGGGCTAGGCGTCACGAAATCCTGAGCCTTGCATGTCACAAAGATGTCTCAAGCATCCCAGTCAAATGACCATATAAAATCCTACTCATGCTTGTATTTTTAGTAGTTTTTGGTTCAATATTTCTGGTGTTCATTATTATAATTATTACTACGTCATGACAGGTCATGGTGGTTCACGTGCCTCAGAATTTTTAAGGGAACACTTATTCGAGAACATTGTGAAGCACCCCCAGTTTATGAAGGACACCAAACTGGCAATAAGTATGTTACATTTTATACCATTACAAATTGTATACAATTGCCTGCCATCAATTTTCAGATATAGCTCTATAACTTGATAAAGTTGGTGTATGCTTTATGATAAAATGGGCCCGCCCATACCTCTGCTGTGTAACAACGACACTCCCCTTTTTTTTTTTTTTTTTTACCAAATTTCCCATGGTGACATGTTTTGGCATTGGTACTCGTACCGGACACGCGTGGACACGGCAACAGGTTGCTAGCCGTTGAATGATAACGCTTTAGCAACTTCATTCTATAAAGCATGAATAATAGAAGAAGAAGAAGAAGAAGACACATAGGTGTTCTTTCTTCAAAATATAGAAACTCATGTATATTTACAATTTTATATAGTTGATATGGTGGATGCCGTGTCCATGGGCGTGTAGAAGAACCGTACCAATTGTACCGCATCATTGCTACACATTTGTTCTGTTTTACTCATCAAAATTCATTTGTTTGCATTTTCTAAACATTTGTAAAAACTGCAGGTGAAACATATCAGAGGACTGATATGGATTTCTTGGATTCTGAAAGCAATACTTACCGTGATGATGGTTCAACAGCCTCGGCAGCAGTTTTAGTTGGTAACCGTCTGTATGTAGCAAATGTCGGGGACTCCCGAGCAGTAATATCAAAGGCTGGCAAAGGTAACTTTGTTGTTTTATCTTTTCATTTTGTCGATGGAAATGTTTGTTTGGATAGGTCTGCAAGCACAGACTAATGCCGTCACAACCAAGAGACATGGTGAATGCATGATCATTCCATTGTTTGTTTTGGTATCCGACACTAATATTCATTCTCTCCTTGTTCTGCATGATGAGGACAACTTCTTATGTCCAATAGTACTTCATTTTTGGATTGCTAGTATTAACAGAACCTTTTACATTTCAAATTAAATTTTTTTTGAAGTGTAAGAGAGTAAGACTACTTTTCTTCCGGTCTTCTATTTTTGAATTCAAAGTAGTGTGTGTAAAACTGCATGCCTGCAATCATAGACACAACCTTGTTTTGGTGTAGATATGCTGCTTGTTACCCGATAAAAAGATCATGATTGTGACTGGATTATGGTTGCGTTATTTTTGTAAATGAATGTCGCAGTTCAGCATATGCCACACTTGCATCATACATGTTCATTTCTCTAAACCCCCCCCCTTCAATAATGATTCTATTTCTAGCTCAAGTTACCACCAAATACTTTCCCATGATGTGGTAATCCAAGCATGTTGGGTATTCGTTCTTCTTAACAGTTTTTAAGACTCTAAACTCTAAAATAGTTTGTGGTTGCTGGAATTTGACAAAATATTAATAAATAATTTATGGTCTTTGGAACTGAAACCCTGCACATCTCATTGCATTCACAGCCGTAGCTCTTTCAGAAGATCATAAGCCAAATAGAAGTGATGAGCGGAAGAGAATTGAGAACGCTGGAGGAGTGGTTATGTGGGCAGGCAAGTGTAGTACATTGAGACTGTTGTGCACTTTTTCTGTTTCATAAACAAATATAAATGTATCCCTCAAGCTAACAGATTTATTTTTGGATCTTCGACTGGTAGTTCAGGTACTTGGAGGGTAGGAGGCGTGTTGGCAATGTCTCGTGCTTTTGGCAATCGTTTACTTAAGCAGTTTGTTGTGGCAGAGCCTGAGATCCAGGTACGTGGAGGCCTTTCAAGCCTATCCAGTTTGTAACCGTTTTGTATCAATTATGCATGAATCGGAAATTAGAAATCAAGAGTTTTATGAAATTCTTAAGTGTTGTCTAGCAAGCAAAGATATCCCAGATACCAAGTAAGCTCGTTTACTGAAATGAGTTATTCACAAAACTTGCTCTTTCTTAGTGTGTAACATGGCCTTTTACCTTATTCATTATGTGCATCTTGGAGAGTTAGATTACTACACATTAACAGTAGCTGAGGTTTTACAAAGGGCCCTTAATTAACATGATTTGGTAATATAGTGCTTGTCTACTGTGATTTTATGGATACTACCTGGAGTATATTTCTTGGTATCAACTGGCACAGAAGTTCACACTGTTATTTGTTATCAGGAGCAAGAGATTGATGATGAATTGGAACTCCTTGTATTGGCTAGTGACGGACTTTGGGATGTAGTACCAAATGAGGTTAGCTTCCACTATCCTTTTTTTTAATTTTTAATTTTTTTTTTAAATTTAAGTTCTGTTGTTGCTAGGTCACTGTAATTGCGTCCTATCCATGCTTTCCGGAAATTAAGATCCCAATTTGTGTATCCTCTTCTAAGTGTGTGTATTATGGCCAGGCCATCCTTCAGAAAAAAAAATGGAGGTGTTTTGCTATGAAAAAACCATGAGAGGCCAATGGTCTTTTTTGGCCACCTCTAGTTTAGTTGATGCAAAAAGACTTTAAACATGTATAGGGGATGAAAGCAAATTGATATATTTACTCTCGAGGTAACTGAATGTTCTTGTCATACAATGTTAGGATGCTGTTTCTCTAGCAAGAACAGAGGAAGAACCTGAGGCTGCAGCTCTAAAGTTGGCGGAGACTGCTTTTTCTCGTGGCAGTGCTGACAACATCACTTGCATCGTGGTGAAATTCCACCATGGGCAAAAGAAAACTGATTCAGCTCAGGGTTAGAAGGGAAAATATGGAAAATCGGTGTGCATAGTTGCTCAAGCGCAATATTAACAAGTTGAGGCGGGTGATCTGTTCATAAGGTTTTTGTTTCCCACCTTTTCCATGCCTCTCTATCTCTCAACTGTGGGGTGTGAATGCTTGGGCGAGATTATTGTTTGTCTGGCGTTTAGTTTGTCTATATGTTATGGATTTGTTCCATCTTACTTGGGTGTTCCAAAATTCAAATTAAATATCTATCTTCCTGGAATCCTGTTTACAAGTCTTGGTCTTGATGGATGTTATTTGCCATAACCTTGTAAGATAAAAACTAGCAATGAAAATGACTCGAATTGCTTGACACATCTTTGACACATCCCTCACACTTGCACCAAGATAATTGCTGGAATTCAATTAGTCTCTCAAAGAAATTTGCTTTTATTCTCATGGGCTTGACGAGGGTTTTTTTTTTTTTTTTTTTTTTTTTTTTGAGCACGGTCTGGTTTTTGCCCCATCCGCGTTCCATCCAACGGATTTGTATAGTTAAAAAAAAAGAAGAAGACAACACTAAGTAAGATGGGGTTTTAAGATGACTTAAAATCCCGTGTTTTAGAATAATCTCCGATAAGCGTAATTAATGATGTTATTGTCAACTCAAATACGCAGAACATTTACAGATGATGTTCTTCTTTACTCCCTATTAAACATTGGTGATTAAACTCATCGGTCTTATTTCATAATAAAAAAAAAATTTAAAAAAATTTGTATGATAGTGTCTTCAGAATTATATATCGACATTTCAACGAAGCAACGAAAAACTACTAGAAAGGCATGTTGTTCCTAAATCATAATACCAACATTTGTGAACAAAATCAACAACACATTACTATAGTTTAGACTAGAGGATGTGGATGTCCAATGGTTTTTTGACCCGCAACCGCATCCAATCCAACATCTATTGGATTTCAAAAATACATCCACATCCAATCCATTAGTTAACGGATTGGACACTTATCGGTAAAAACAAGGGTGGGCCAAATTGGATCTACGGATTTTTTTAGGTGTGTTTGACTGTAGCGTCCTGTAACATTCTGTCCCATCGTGAAATGGTCTTTCAATAGTTCGACAAGTTTATCCAACTAGCTAATAGACTGAAGAATCTTCCGCGTAAACTCATCTACTTATCTCTCTTTGTTCCATCCCTGAGGCTGGTTCCAATGGAGCCAGGCAAACCGAACCTTTTGCAATCCAACGTGGTCTAGCAAACCAAAAATGGGGCAGAGGGATCGGCGGAAATAACGTCGACCGATGGTAAATCCATCGATCAAATCTCGCTCCAATCCAACGGTTTAATCGCTGCGCCTATTTAATGCACCCTCAAACGTTTTCTTCTTCACATTCTTCATCACATTTCTCACATCAAACACAATTTTACTCTGCTGCAACAAACAACTTCTTAATTTCTTTCTTTTTTCTTGTTAATCAATGGAGTATGAACATGATTCTTCTGATTCATTTGATAAAGAGGTGCAAAGAAGAATGGTCGATTTTGATTCCTATCAAAAAAGAATTGTTCATATGCTGCAGAAAATTGATTCTGACTCTGATGAAGAAAGAGCGCAGTTCGACACTATGCTGTAGATCTATATCGGCGCAATACCAATGGAACCTGAGCCAAAAGCAGTACAGTGTAGGCGATAGACTTACCGTGATCGAGAATTCTACCATGAAAAACTGATGCATGATTATTTCAATGAAGACTGTGTGTATTCCGACCAAGATTTTGAGCGTCGCTTCCGCATGCCCCGACACTTGACGAAATTTATTATTGCGGAGCTTGTAAGAGTTGAACCTCGTTTTGATTATCAGTTTGATTGTCGTAATATTAGAGGTCACAGTCCAGAGCAGAAGGTTACGGCGGCCTTAAGGATTCTTGGTTACGGTTGTCCGGCAGATTCCCTTGATGAGTACACCCGAATGGGCAAAACAGGTGCCTTTCAGTATCTCATTGTTTTGCGAAATTATGATTGATCATTTCGTCCAGAGTTTTTGCGCAAGCCCAACCAGAAAGATATTCGAGAGATTGAAAGTGAATATGGTGAGGGGTTTCCCTGAAATGCTAGGTAGTCTCGACTGCATGCACTGGGTGTGGCAAGGGTGTCCAAGAATGTGGGATGGTCAATACATGGGTCATCACGCTAAGCCAACTGTCATTTTAGAAGCTGCGACTACTGAAGATTGTTGGATATGGCATGATTTTTTTGGTCTTCCTGGTTCGCAAAATGACATTAATGTTTTGCACAAATCG
>JAJJMA010199527.1:0-16019 GCA_023529015.1 Papaver nudicaule | reverse complement strand
TAAACCATAGATACTGAGTGGAATCAAGATTGTTGTTATTGGATTTATTCTTGCAGGTACATTGTTCTTCACGTTCATATCATATTGTACTTGCATCCAGCTATTTGCTTGATTCCAACTGGGATGGCAAGGTTACTCTTTCGGGAGTTTTGGGCTTGAAACCTTGATCGATATCTCGAGGGGTTTATTACCAAGTAAACTTAAATATCCTCGCTCTTGGTGTAAGACGACTTCGGTGAAATATCCGTTAGTTTCCAAGGATATCATCTAGCGATTTGACCTGCCGCTATTTGGTTGTTGTCCATAAAGTTGTAGTCATCCGATTGGAGGTCGGGTAGCGATAGTCTTCACGACGGGTTGTGGAGCAACTCTTGCGTAAGACAGTAAAGGACGTTCATTTGCGTAGGGGAGTACATGTGCGTGACCACCTTGCTGTGGTTGGAGGCGTAGGAATACTGAGGGGAAATCTTTGTGACTAATAGTCGTATTAGGGTCATATTGTCTGCACCAGCTAGTCCGAAGTCTGAGAGTAGGTGTGTTGGCAGCTTAATTCTTAAGAGTATTCAAACTGGACTAGGTCTCGGGGTTTTTCTACGAGTTTGTACTTTCCTCGTTAACAAAATTCTTGTGTGTACTTAACTTTATTTCCGCGTTATATTTGACTTGTCATTTATAATTAAAGTATCGTACTTGGTTGTTGACATAGCCTTTCGGATCTTGTATTGACTCCCTTGTGTGAACCAATCAGTGACGAAAGAGATCTTGTTTTTGAGTTCTTGATTACAGGAACCATTCAAGGATTGACTTATGGGTGGACTAAAATAAAAGATTGGTGGTGTACTCGGTACCCTCGTCTTTTCAAAGACGTCGTTTCTTCATGATGATCTGAAAGAAAGACTTACATAAAGCATCCAAAAAGGATCATATAAAAAGTCAAGGAAGAGATAGTGTACGAACTAGAAAAAAATTGTATGGTTTGAAACAAGCTCCAGAATAGTGGGACGTAGTTGCTTCTATCTTGAGGGGTTATGCACATTGTTAGGGCATTGCTCAGTCAAACCCACTGACGCTGGTATGTCAAGACATCATATATTCTTCATCGACAAAAGGTTAGTAGGAGTTGTGACATTATATGAAATTTCTTCTATTCTACTTATTCTATCTTTCGAAATAGTCGGCTACTTTAGTAGAGATACTAATAGCGATTGAGATTGTTGTCTTGTCTACATAACCATGAGTTATGTTGGTATATGTTCTCACTATACTAAGTTACAAGATGCATGAGACAGATTCAATACACTTTCCATTACAAAGATTTGCTTGCAAGTCACATGTAGAAAAATTGGTGAATCTAAAGAGTACTCTAAGAGCAGAGTCCATGGATTATAGCTGAGGACGTCTACACGTCTAAGTACGGAAAACTGGCCCAACCCAGGTACTTCCAGCGGATCCAGTTAAACCCTAGTTTAGAACGAGGCGGTTCGCGAACTGGTTCGTGTACAGTGGCACCGATTCTTCCTCCTATGTCCCAAAAACGTCGAATTCTACACATACATGTAGGTGTACAGTAGATTCAATGTATTTTTCCTTGATTCCAAATCCAGGCGGTTCGTGAACCGTCTGGTGATTATCTTCGGGATAATTACGCGGGATTTAACTAGATAACTCCTTATCTCTTAGTTGGACTTAAGCCTTATCAAAATATATTTTGTGGTCCATGTAACGAATATTAATGAGTCAATAAGATAAAGAGTTCTCATTTCCGCTGGATCTCTATTTTGAAGTGGTTAAAAGCTAACAACCACTTGGCAGATAAATGTTAAAAGATTTCCAAATGAGATTAACCTAGGGTTTCTTTGTGTGCAAGCTAAGTAACGTGTTGGTTTACACTGTCACTTGCTAACTTGTAGCACAAGTAATCTATTTGTTTTATCTCAAAGCAACCTATCTTATTGAGAGCTATAAATAGAGGATTAAAGAACAAAAACCACAAGCATCAAGCATACGTGAAATTTCTCTGTGGAATTGATCGTAAACTCTTTGCACTTTGGTGTAATCTAGTTGTGGTAGTCATCCTCTATTAGGTAGCAGTTCCTTTGTGGGAATTACCTAACGACTATAAAGACTTCTCTTGAGAGTTGGGAAGCACAGGTAGGAGATTGAGACCTTAGTGGTTGAAATCGGAGTAACCTGTAACCTTGGTAACCTGATCACGTTCTTGTCTATTCTACGGTCCTTTTCTTCTGATATAAGGCCATTCAAGAACTTATACGTTACACAAAAGGTTGAAAGGAAGCAACGCACGGCTGCACTCGATGTTGTAAGACCTAGTTAGCTCCAGTTGTATAAGTTTCTTAAGTGATTCTTTTTACAACTGAGGTAGAGACAAGTTGGGCATAGTTTACTCGGTTTACTTGTCATCCCCCGCTTGTAAGTAGATTTTCGTATGACCTGGAGTAATCCGAAGGAAGTCACTTTGTGTATGTCAAACTGATAGAGGACAGTTCAAACATATACTCCCTCCGTCCCACATAAATTGAGCTAGTTCTATTTTGATTTTGTCCCACATAAATTGAGCTAGTTCTATTTTATGTCATGAACTTCCATAACTATCCTTCCTAAGTCAAGAGAAGAGTGGTCCCATGAGAGAGAGTGGAGCTAGGATAATAACAATAGTTGAGGGTAAACATGAAAAAAATAATCTCTCTCTTTCTTGCCTTAATAATTGTGCAAATCCCAACTAGCTCAATTTATGTGGGACGGAGGGAGTAGTTGATAATTGAGGTTGCAAAGCCATAATTATTGGCACAAGCCTTTAACAGCGGTTAAAGCAACTCCTAGGCCTGTAAAGAACGTCAGCTAGGGGAATCAAGTGTATGACGATCTTTGGGGGATCTAGAGACGTAAGGAGTGCGACAGTAGCCAAATCGCTTGGAGGGCTTGAGTTGGTCTCCGCTACATCCCAGACCGAAGTCTTATAGTAGGCTAGTGTTTGTAGACAGTTTGTATTGTGCGGTGTTTAATCTGGACGAGGTCCCGAGGTTTTTCTACAGGTTATAGTTTCATCGTTAAAAAAATCTCTGGTGTCTTGTGTGCTTTACTTTCCGCATTATATTCTCTGATTATATAATTAAAGCAAACACAAGAAATACGTTATTGTTAACCTGATCGTTGTCCCCAATCCATCTATTGGATTTACCAAGACCTTGTCTTGTGTCGGACTGATCACTTGTGATCCAAACTCAGGTTATACAGATTTGGATATTGATTTTTGAGATCGTCCAGATCTGACCATAAGACTCACGAGCCCAAACGAAAAGTTGGTAGTATTTCGGCACCCCTGCTTTTTCAGTTGGTATCAGAGCAGGTGAACACATAAAAGACGTAAGTGTCTGTGTTTATCGCGGCTTGTGAGTTATGGATCAAAGCTTGAAAGCTTCTAACGTACCACCACACTTGAATGTAAAGTCAGCATCTAAAAGAGAGATCTTGACAGATGACACGTCTGATTTATGGACCGATTTTATTAATTTTCTATGTATTGAAAAACAAAGATTAATCAGAAAAGTCGAAGGGCTTTATATCGGGTTAAACATTCAAAGTGAAAAAATTCATGATTTATCTGAAAAAGAGAAGATGCTCAGTAATAAACTAGATGGAATTGTCCATGAAAAACAGACTATTAACCCCGGTCTATCCGGATCAAGTCAGTTTTTGACTAAAGGGAATCAAGACCCTTGTTTAGAATCTAGTCTGATGCATGACTCAAGGGAGAGATATGGAATCGGGTTCAAGCTCCCTCATTCAGAAAACATGAATATTGAACACCACTGCACCTTTTGTGGCATGAAAGGTCACTTCCAACATTTATGCACATCTTTCAGAGCAAAACTCCAAGAACTGGAAGAATTGCATAAACAAGCTCATAAGCTCTTTATAGAGTTAACACGTGAATGTGCCTTAAGAGCAATTGCTCTAAAATCTACATCCCCTTTTCAAAGGTTCCTTGATAGTGGATGTAGCAGACACATGACATGGGATTTATCTTGGTTCGTAAACGTTTATGATTACAACGGTGGTCATGTAACCTTTGGAGATGGAATTTGTTGCTTCATCAGCAAGCGAGGAACTATAAAACTTCCAGGTATTCCCGAGATCCATGATATAGTCTATGTTGAAGGCATGACATCAAATCTTCTCTCTATCAGTCAAATCTGTGACAAAGGCCACAAGGTTGTTTTCGAGGCAAATAAATGCACCATTGAAGATATATCTGGCAATACCACATTTCATGGTATTCGTGGGTCGAACAATTGTTATCTACTCGATATCAAGTCCGATCTTTGTTGCAACCTGACTAAGGATGAATCTACCCATCTTTGGCATGAACGATTTGGTCATATCAATTATCGTTTATTGGGGAAGATAATTAACAAGGAACTTGTTAGAGGTGTCCCCAAGATACAAGCCAACGTTGATGGTATATGTGGTGCCTGTCAAAAGGGTAAACAAATAAGAGTTCCACATAAAGTGTCTACCGGTATAGCAACCAAAGCTCCACTTGAATTAATTCATATGGATCTCTTTGGTCCTATCCAACAAGTCTCTGTTGGTGGGAATAAATATGCCCTGGTAATGGTCGATGACTACACTAGATTCACCTGGGTAGCATTTCTCAAGCACAAGAATGATACCCTAGAAGAGTTTAAGATCATTGTGAATAGAATCCAGAATGAGCAAGGTCGCATAGTTAAGAAAATCAGGAGCGACCGTGGCACAGAATTCAAAGATACTAAGTTATTTGAGTTATGTGACTCACTGGGTATAATTCAACAATATTCAGCACCTATCACACCTCAGGCTAATGGCGTGGCTGAAAGAAAGAGAAATATTCAAGAAATGGCTCGGGTTATGCTTCATAACAGAGATTTGCCCTTAAAATTTTGGGGTGAAGCAGTGTTCACAGCATGTTATCACATTAATCGTGTATACTTAAGGTCATTTACCTTAAATACACCGTATGAGCTATGGTACGGAAAGAAACCCAATTTGGGTTATCTCCGTGTCTTTGGAAGCAGATTTATATCCTTAAAGATATAGAACAAAGAGGAAAATTTGACTCAAAAAACGATGAGGGAATTTTCCTAGGATACGCATCTGACAGTCGAGGGTTTAGAGTTTTTAACACAAGAAATCAAGTTATGATGGAATCTGCAAATGTTATCATTGATGACATAAATGGATTTCGTCAGAATTACAGAGCCCCAGCAGAACTACCGCCGATTGAAACAGTAGAAAAAGGGCCAACGGTTCACGAACCGGCCGCTACTGACGTAGTTCAGACTGAGACCGAAACAGAGACATACCACAATAAAGACGATAATGTAGAGTAAGAAGTTGAGCCTACTGCTCCTGAAAAACCTCTATGGGTTTGTCGTAGTCATGTACCTGACGACATCATTGGAGAAACATTCACTACAAAAGTGATGACTAGGCAACAAACACAAAAGATATGTCACCATGCTTGTTACCTGTCTAAAGTTGAGCCAAGGAATGTTGATGAAGCACTACAGGATTCTGCATGGATTAATGTTATGCAAGAAGAGCTTAGTGAATTCGAACGACAAAATGTTTGGACACTTGTTGATCGGCCACCAAACATTAATGTTGTAGGTACAAAATGGATCTTCCAGAACAAGTCTGATGAGTTTGGCACTGTTGTAAGAAACTGTTAGAGCAACAATAGTGATGGTGTCATACACCAAAACACCAAACGCCAAATATGGGTATAGAGATGGGTTTTAGTGCAAAAATCCACAGCCATCGCACTAAACAAAAACCTACATAAAGCGGACGTGAATTGGAATCACGTTTTCTAAACTATACGTGAATTGGAATCACGTTTTCACATTTCAACGTGAATAAAAATCACGTTTTCTATACTATACGTGATTTGGAATCACGCTTTCATTTTGCGCGATTTATATTCGCGTTTTCAGCTACTTTTTCATTTCTGCGCGATTTATATTCGCGTTTTCAACAACGTTATATATAATTACGTTCCACCATCTCTACATCAAACCCATTCACCAGCGCTATATTTGGTGCAAAAAGGGTAAGATTATAGGTTTAATGTTTTGATTTTCCAACCACTGCCGATGGGTTATCCTTAATGTTTTGGTGCAACCACTACAATTGCTCTTAGGGCATTGTCCTTTCAAGCCCACTAGCGTTGGTATGTCAAGCTGGTTGTCAGTTTTAGGTGTCAAAACACAATTCTTGATTTAGCCTACTAGAGTTTAGATATCGGAATTGGATATGGACTAAGTAGTAGAGACCTTGAAGACGAAGACTGTGAAGACAAAGAAGACATCAATTATTATTCATCGAAAAAAGGTTAGTAGGAGTTATGACTTTTATGGAAATTATTATATTCTACTTACTTTATCTTTCGAAATAGTCGGCTACTTTAGTAATGATACTAATAGCGATTGAGATCGTGTTCTTGTCTACATGACCATGAGTTATGTTGGTATTTGTTCCCACGAATACTAAGTTTACAAATATGCATGAGATAGATTCGATACCATTTGTCCATTGCAATGGTTTGCTTGCAAATCACTTGTTGGATATGGGTGAATCTAAAGGAGTACTCTTGAGCAAGAGTCCAGTGGATTATAGCTGAGGGCGTATAACACGTCTAAGTACTGGTCCAGCCCAGAACTTCCAGCGGATCCAAGTTAAACCCTAATTTGGAAAACGACGGTTCCCGAACCGTACGGTGAACTGAGACTCGGAATTTTTCCTGAGTTCCAAAGTATCAATTTGTACGCGTACTAGTACGTGACCTCAGATTCGATGGGAATTACCTAATAGTCATCCTCTATTAGGTAACAGTTCCTCTTGGGAATTACCTAACGACTATAAAGATTTCTCTTGAGAGTTGGGAAGCACAGGTAGGAGATTGAGACCTTAGTGGTTGAAATCAGAGTAACCTGTAACCTTGGTAACCTGAACACGTTTTTGTCTATTATACGGTCCTTCTCTTCTGATATAAGGCCATTCAAGAACTGATACGTTACATACGAGGTTCGAAAGGAAACAACGCACGGCTGCACTCGGTGTTGTAAGACCTAGTTAGCTCCAGTTGTATAAGTTTCTTAAGTGATTCTTCGCTTACAACTGAGGTAGAGACAAGTTGGGCATAGTTTACACGGTTTACTTGTCAGCCCCCGCTAGTAAGTTGATTTCCGTATGACCTGGAGAAATCCGAAGGAAGTCACTTTGTGTATGTCAAACTGATAGAGGACAGTTCAAACATACAGTTGATAATTAAGGTTGCAAAGCCGAAATTGTTGACACAAGCCTTTAACAGCGGTTAAAGCAACTCCTAGGCCTGTAAAGGACGTCAGCTAGGGGAATCAAGTGTGTGACGATATGTAGGGGATCTAGAGATGTAAGGAGTGCGACAGTAGCCAATTCGCTTGGAGGGATTGAGTTGGTCTCTGCTACATCCCAGACCGAAGTCTTATAGTAGGCTAGTGTTTGTAGACAGTTTGTACTGTGCGGTGTTCAATCTGAACGAGGTTCCGAGGTTTTTCTACAGGTCGTAGTTTCCTCATTAAAAAAATCTCTGGTGTCTTGTGTGCTTTACTTTCCGCATTATATTCTCTGATTATATAATTAAAGCAAACACAAGAAGTACGTTATTAATACACCTGATCGGTGTCCCCATCCATTGGATTTACCAAGACCCTGTCTTGTGTCGAACTGATCCTTTGAGATCCAAACTCAGGTTAACAGATCTGGATATTGATTTTTGAGATCGTCCAGATCTGAACATAAGTCTCACGAGCCCAAACGAAAAGTTGGTTGTATTTCAGTACCCCTGCTTTTTCAGAAACAAAGCCAGACTTGTAGCTCAAGGTTTCTCTCAAATTGAAGGGATTGACTTTGATGAGACTTTTGCTCCTGTAGCAAGACTTGAATCCATAAGACTCTTACTTGCTCATGCATGTCATCTGAAAATAAAACTCTATCAGATGGACACCAAATCAGCATTTCTCAATGGTGATTTGAACGAAGAAGTCTTTGTTGCTCAACCAAAAGGTTTTGAGAACACAACTAATCCAAGTCAAGTGTATCGGCTAAAAAAAGCACTTTATGGATCGAAAAAAGCTCATCGGGCTTGGTTTGAGAGGTTAACAGCCTCCTTGTTGGGGAAAGGTTTTATCAGGGGAGGTGCCGACAAAACCCTGTTTATAAAATGGTATGGTAAAAATAGTGTGATTGCCCAAATCTATGTTGATGAAATAATATTCGGCTCCACATCTAAAAAACTTACCAAGGAATTTGAAGACTCATTGAGTAAAGAATTCCAGATGAGTAATGTAGGAGAACTAAAATTCTTTCTTGGAATACAAGTTCAGCAACACCATAGTGGAATCTACATATCTCAGCAGCAATATGCCAAGGATATGGTTGAAAAGTTTGGTTTGAATAGTGCATCACCAAAACCAACACCTATGGCAACTACTGACAAGATCAGTAGAAATCTGCAAAGTGAAAAAGTGGATCAAAAGCTTTACAGATCTATGATTGGAAGCCTTTTGTACTTGACAGCAACAAGACCCGATATTGCATATAGTGTTGGGTGTTGTGCGAGATATCAGGCTGATCCCCGAATATCACATCTCAATGTTGTTAAAAGGATTCTACGCTATGTCAGAGGAACAATAGGCTTTGGTCTTAAGTATACCTTTGACACCAACACCAATCTTGTAGAATATTCTGATGTTGATTGAGCTAGTAGCAAAGATGACAGAAAAGGCACTTCGGGTGGATGCTTTTTCGTTGGGTTAAATCTTGTAGCATGGCACAGCAAGAAACAAAACTCACAGTCATTATCCACATGCGAAGCAGAATACATAGTGGCTGGTTATTGCTACACTCAACTGTTATGAATGAAACAGATACTCGCAGACTACGTTATCAAAGTGGGAACTATAAATATCTATTGTGATAATACTAGTGTTATACGCATTACTGAAAATCCAGTGGAACATTCTAGAACCAAACACATTGATATCCGATATCACTTCATAAGAAATCTCTATGAAGATAAGATTGTTATATTTGAGCATGTGCCATCAGAACGACAACTTGCTGATATACTCACAAAACCATTAGATACACGAACGTTTCAACACCTTCGACAATCTATTGGTGTCGTTCTTGTTCATTAGAAACAAGAGTATCTAGTTTGTTAGGCAGAGACAAACTAGATTAAAACTTCCTTTCAAAAAGAGGTAAATATTTGTACATGTCTTTACTTGTAAAGGCATAA
Organism: Papaver nudicaule; assembly: GCA_023529015.1. Taxonomy (NCBI): domain Eukaryota; kingdom Viridiplantae; phylum Streptophyta; class Magnoliopsida; order Ranunculales; family Papaveraceae; genus Papaver; species Papaver nudicaule. Next base: position 6,673 of record JAJJMA010199527.1, on the reverse strand, counting down.
GTTGTTCTTTATTGAATAACACCACATGGGGGAGAGTTCTTAACTGAGCTTGCGCTTAATAACAAATATTTTTGGGGAGCGTGGATGTGGAATATTAACAGAAAAGTGTGTCTATATTTCTCCAAAGATGAATCAACTTAGAGATCATCGTCCTGATTTCCTAGTTATGTCATCTTAAACTTGGTATGCGAGTACTTAGCTTAACCTATCTCCATAGGTTTATGAAACCCTAGTCTCAAAATACTTTGTCATATTTTTGTGGCAAATAGGGGGAGAATACATATGGTTCTTGTTCTTGTGGTTCATAACCATAGGGGGAGAACATCATGTGCTTACTTGATGTACTTTTTCAAAGTATCAAGTAAGGGGGAGTAATTAAAGTTAAGAAGAAGCTCTGTATCAGGTATGAGTAGAATCACTTTAAAAGTTTTGATACACGGACATTAAAGTTTGCTCAGATTCTTACTATTTGCACAAACAACATGTGGGATTAGCATATTAACCCATGTAAGCTTGAGCGTACCTTTGTGGTTATTTGAGACGGATATGTTGTAGGTGTTGTCTACGGATTTTTCAACAAGAGTTAAAAAGAACACATCAAAACTCAAAGGAGAAGTTGAAGAATTCAAGAAATCAAGATACATCTGGTTAGTACTTAATTGTATATCTATTGAATCCATATGTAAATTGGTTTTGTCACTAATATTGACAAAGAGGGAGAGATTGTTAGGGCATTGTCCGTGTACATGGTGAAAAATGGGAGAGGGAAAAATTCGTAAAACTATTCCCTAACTACGCCTTATCTAAAGGCAATCGCCTACTCAGGCACATCGATATAGCTCAGAATGCAACCTATTCTACGAGCTGAATGTACTCCCTGTGAGTCCTCTCTTATAACTCCCGGTGGAGAGGATGATATCATGGTGCAGTACCGATAACCTCACCAGCACATAAACCCATTAATCTACTTCATGTCGACATCGCCTCGAATTTCTCGATATCAGAACTAGATTTCTCAATGGTACATGGTAGAGAGTTAACAGAGACGCATCCTCACGGATTTCCTCTTAAAATATGACTCAACATCCGAGTCTCAATGATAACCTCAGAAGTACGCAGCTCCAGGCCTGCCCAGAGCTCTCTGAAAGGCATACAACAGCCTAAACGCTTAAACAGACCACACTCTAAACACATAATGGTCTAATATACCATAGATAAGCACACCATGACCTGAAGCATGTCATAGCGCGAGCGCACGCATACGCCATAGTTCAAGTGCACAAGTATGCCATAGCCCAAGTAGCGTAGCCAGAACACGCTACGAAGGGATTGGCCTTGGCCAAAACAAAGTTGGCTTTGGCCAAAGGCCAAGGCCGTGGCGCCATGAACCATGGCGCCATAACAAAATTGGTTTTGGCCAAAGGCCAAATCCGTGGCGCCATGAACCATGGCGCCATAACAAAGATTGGCCTTGGCCACAGGCCAAGGCCGTGGTCTCCCAAGACCATGGCGCCATGAACCACGGCGCCACCATAAAGATTGGCCTTGGCCAATGGCCAAGGCCGTAGAACCTATGGCGCCATGATGCATGGCGCCACAAAACTCAGGGTGAGTTCAATACTATAAATAGAGGCTTCCTCTATCTTCCAACGCAGAACAACTAGAATACACGAACGACTAGAACATCCTCTCTAGAGCATTCAGAAACATTCTCAGAGCCAAAAACACCTGAGCAATACAATACGTTCTTAGCCTTGGAGATTTCCAGTCAACCTCACGACGGAGATCTTGAACTCTTACACCCAAAACACACTCTCAACCTGATCTTAAGTTTCTTCGATGTTTCCCTCTCTAGATCAAACTATATCCTCTATGTGACCGAAGCAGGACGTGAACGGCCATTGACTTGGTTTAGGCTCGTCTTGTTCGACTTTGATCTCGAGCACTACGAAAGTACCCAGAGATGGTGCATTTTTTTCCCAGGTAAAAACAGTTGGCGACCACAGTGGGAGATCAATCTCTCGATTTCAGAAGGTCACCTTTAAGAATGTCTGAACTAGGGAAAGGATCTAAAAAAATATAATCTTCACCTCAACGCCGCAAACCCTACAAGGAAGGCAGACTCCAGTAGCAATTACCCACTATCAATCGATACCGACGACATAGGAGGCGAAAACCCGTTGATGACTCTAAGTGTGGAAGAAATAGCCCGGCGACAAGACACCCTAGCCAGCCAACAGGTGAACACCACGGATGCCTTAATGGAGATTGTAGCTTATCTCAGATCCCTCGCAAAAAAACTACCAGACGCTCCTAATGTCCCAGCGGTGGAAAGAATCATCACGCGGACGAGAGACGAGTCAACTACGGTTCCGTGCCACCAAATTTTCGCTCCATCGACCCAGAAACTTTCTCAAGACTATGCCACCCCCTCTTTACTGAGATATGATGGGACTGGTAGCGCGCGTGAACACATCTCACGCTTCCTAGAATCTCTGAAGGAATATGAATACAGTCACACCTTGAGACTCAACGAGTTTCCAAAGTCTCTCGTAGGGGAGACTTACCAATGGTACACTCGTCTCACACCAAGAGCCACCAGTACATGGAGCGAGTTGATAAACGCTTTCTTCAAAGAATACCTCTTTGGGAAGGTAACACTATCTGATCTGAGTAAAATGCGCCAAAAGACTGGCGAATGCCCCGACAACTATGTAAAAAGATTCAGGGGACAAGATCTCGGCTGCTGCACTCCATACATAACGGAGCCACAACTAGTGGAAGTCTGTACCAGTACTATGACTGCTATCTACCGAGCTATCCTGGAAGATCTCCAATTCCAGACTCTCTCCGAACTTCAAGAAGCAGCAGCACGATCGACCACCATAATGCCTACCCTGAAGGAAAAAGATCAACTACTGAAATACGGAAAACTCCCTGAGGCCAACAAAACCCCTATGTCTAGGGACTTAGACGACAACAACAGGAAGAGGAAGGCAGGAGAGTGTCTCGCTGAACGCAGGATACGAGACTCGACCTCGATGACGAGAGGCGTGACACCAGGAGAAGGCTCGCAACAACAACAAAGGGGAATCGACCTGTTGAACGACATCTCAACAAGAGAGATTGGACAATTGCTAGACTCCTGGGTCCGATACAAATTTGTGGAATTGCCCGAAGTGTCAAGAGTTCCGACTGCCGAAGAAATGGAACACCCTCGGTACTGCCACTGCCATAGGAGGATCAGCCATGCCACGGTCCAGTGTTACAGTTTCAGACGTATTCTCGAAGAGCACATCCTCAAGACTAAGGCATGTTCTCACGAACTACATCAGGGGCCTCCACGCATCCAAGCTCTCACTGACCACAAGGAACCCGTGAATCAAAGGGTGGAAAGTCTAATGCACCAATTATGCGAAATACTATGTTTCTCAAAGCCTCAACGTCGAGATATGTTTACAGCGCTTAACTACGTGGTGTCGGGGAGGCGACTACCACTTGAAGAGAAGAAAGACCCACACCCGCCAGCACATAGCGAATCTTCGGTAAGATACGACTGGGGACTGTTAGCTAGAGAAGGTTGGGAATACTCACTACCGCATACCTACACGACATCGGATTCACCAACACGTTGCTGGACCCAGGAACGAAAATCAGTATCATCTCTACAACAACACTAGAGGCTTCAGGGATCTCGCTACACGATGTCGCCTATTCACCAGCAATATTGGAGAACCCAGAAGGAAGGTCGGTGATGACCCATGGACAAATAACTCTACGGATAAAGGTGAACGGAGTACAGACGGAGGCCGAACTCTACTTTATCACACAAGGTTTAGAATACGACATGATTCTCGGCCACCCTTGGTTTAACAACAACCAAAGCCTTCTCAACGGGACTACAACCCCACCAGCAGCCTCGACTCGACCAGAGGATCTCCAGATAGCAACGATATCCCTACATGGGGAGATGGAAGCCTCGCCAGACTTCGAAGAAGAATCACCAAGGACTACACTCCCGCGAAGGGTTGATGGAGCTCTTGTTACAAGGTACGAGTGGAGCACGCACCCTACTCAATATTTTAGAAAGTTGATGACCCTCTCCCCTAGTCGCGAAACCCTTAGTATCCTATTCAGTCAATTAGATATAGAAGGTGGAGACACCAACGACGAGTCTACCTTCCGCCCCCGGAAATCACTTCTACACCGGAAACTCCACAACCCTAGGGTCCCGCTAACTAACAATAGAGACTTCAAAGTAGGAGAATGGGTGATGAAAACCGCCCGGCGAAGAGGGGAGCGACCCAAGGGACCCTACATGGTCACCAAGTCTACACTGAACGGGTATTACAGGCTGGTTTCGTTCGAAAGCGGATGCAAGAATCAACAACAATCAAAAAAAGATGGGTTGAAACATACCATAATTAATTCTTAGTTAAAAAAAATGTAGAACCATCGTACGTAGTCAAAACTGGAACCCGTTCACTCATTGTCTTTCAAATTAAAAAAAAAAAAAACTCCCTAAAACCATGAGTCAAGAAACAAAACCAAAACACTCAGAAAAGACCAGACAACGCAATAGCCCCAGCTTTCTCACGAGAGTCTCTCATATTGAAAAGCGCATCCCGCTCCTCTTCGAACCTAGCTTTCAATTCAGCAACCTCCCTTTCCTTCGTAGCGAGAACGTCATCTGTAACAGCATCAGCCTGAACCTTGGCACACTTCCGTTTTTCGAACCTCTCTCGGAGCCAAGCCAAGTTAAAAGATTCAGACTCGGCAGCAGCTATAACATCCTCCCAATCCTGCAACGCTTCTGGTTCAACCTCACGCATGGAGTACCCCCGCATCTCGGCAATCTGCTCCAACAGAACCCCGACGAAGCCTTCTGCCAAAGCACGATTTGCATCCTCTCTGGCAATGTGCCCAAACTCTTTCCAGATACGGGTATACATGTCTTGATACTCCTGCGGTATGACGAAGCCTCCTACGACTACATGGTTATCTCTAACTCGGCTCAACAGGGAGAACGCAACACCTCGACCCGGGTAAAGAGTGTTCATCCTAGCCTCCTTAGCCCTCATCTCGGCGTCAATGGCATCCTCGGGATCGGAGTCCTCAATGACCTCTGTGTCACCATCATCTACGACTTTGTCGCATGTACTATCATTCACAGGCACATCCACTTCGGCAGAAGAAACCGCGCGGAGATCATCCACACCCTTGGTCATCGCCATTTCATCGCGCATAAACCCGCCAATTACCTCCATAAACTAAAAAAAAAAAAATTAGTAACCGCGTGAAGTTAGGAACTACAGATAACTCGTGGACATGAAGGAAATAGTCAGAAGTATGAAGGGGCACGAATCACCTACCGTGCCGGAACTTGGCGCCTCAGAAGAGGTGAAGGATCGTCGGTCCTCTCAAGTACCTCCCGATCCCCGTCATCCACGTTCGAAGATCCCATGAGTTCGTCGTCTCCCAAACGACCCATCTACAAGAAGAGAAAACAGGAATATGGGGCTTGCTGAATAATATGAAGATAAAGCAACCTATACCGCGACAGAGAGTTCATTACCATCATATATCAGCATCCTCATAGTCAACAAGAAACTCATCTACTCCCCTCTGGGAGACATATCCCCTAGGAAGCCTCAACCTGGGCCTTTTTCTCCTAGTGCCTCGAGCGGGAATCATGTCGTCCGACTGGGGACTCGGAGTTGGGCTCACCTGCGGAAGAATAACAAAGGGTAAAGAGAAGGGCATTTAGAAACCGAAAACGGATTACAATCGAACTATCATACCTGGAGTGAAGCAATGGGAGTATCCTGGCCTACTCCCTGACGATTGACGAAACCATGAAGGACTTCAAGAGTGCCATTCTAAAACTCGTGATACTCAAGGGTCACCCTTGTCGGTCTATGACGAAAAACAAAAGGAAAACAACGATTGGGACAAAGCGATACATCAAGCGAAGATCGCAACTCGGCCACATAAGGCATGGGAAGCAACCTTCTGGGAATGTCTTGGTCGAAACCCATCATTCTCGCTGCTCTATCAACATTGTAAGGCATCACCACCTCCTCCCTGCGAAAGTAACCAAAGATATAACCAGGAGTACTGAAGTTGAAGATGGATTGCCCAACAGTAAGACCACTCGACTCTCGGGGTCCCGATCGTAGCTCAACACCGGGCATCTCCGTGAAAGTTATAGGTTGTACGATCTCAGAGGAGGAGTTGGTATACCACGGGCGGAGATTAATATTCCTCTCGTCATCCAACAATTCCCCCAGTTCCGGAGAAGTGATAGGCAATTTGGTGATCCATTGCAAGATTCGAGGGCTCTCCTTCAGAGTCTTACCCAAGGCAAGGGCCTTCTTAGGTTTATGGGCTGCATAGTGTTCCCACAAGATCGCCTGAACTTATGAAGGGTTCACGTAGGTGCTAACCCTACTCACACCAGGCACCGACATATCCCGGACCAGAGCATCAAACCGAGCATACTGAGAACCAAGAAATAAGCTACCGATAGGCAAACTTCGACCATGAGCAAGGAGAACAGCCAAAGGGACAACGTGGGGTTTCAAGGTACCAAGGGGAGCGTCAGCAAAGATGTCCTTGGACAACCAGAATACCAGGAACGCTGCAGTACAAAGGGTGCTCTCAGGAGCGCCAC